>JAMZAV010001509.1:0-157213 GCA_024449915.1 Sweltsa coloradensis | reverse complement strand
TGTCGATCACTGTCAGATGAACTTTGTTTACGTTTGTGTCACCATGTGCTTGCTGACATCAGCTGTCAGATGAACTTGTTTACGTTTGTCAGCCATTTGCTGCTGACATCAGCTGAGTAATATTGATTGCTACCGCGCCGTGACCAGATGGTTTGTGAACTGTCAGATTGAACTTTGTTTATGTTTACGTCGAATTAAAATATTTTATCGAATCAACGGCATCATTGAAAATCATCAACAACAATAATCAGATGAGTACTTAATCAACTACCATTTTTACTAAAAATCCTTTTTATTAATTATTTAATTGGATGAGCGTAGCGAAGATTCCATTTTACTACACTGGAGAAAAAAATCCGGAATATTTTTCTTTTCTTTTTTTCTGATTGTATTTTTGTGTGTTTGTTAACACGATTCCGGCTAAACCGATACTCCAATTGCAATGAAATTTTCTGGAGGCCTTCGAAATCTCTGAACTTAGAACTGCCACGTTTTTTTAGCGTAATCGAAAAATTATTTCTCATGAAAATCGCAATTTTACGATTTTTTTCGATTTTTAAAACATTTCTTCGACTTATAACACCTACATGCTTTATCCGATTGTAATGATTTTTCACAGCACCTTAATTTTATAAATTAATACATGTGCATGAAATTTGAGCGCAATCGAAACATCGTTTTTCATCAAAATCGCAATTTTACGCTTTTTTTCGTTAAATTTTTTTTCTCTCATCCAACAACGTGCCTGAAAAAGCGTTTGCGAAGCTTCTGGTTCAATAGAAATTTGAAAGAGGGTTAGCCGCCATAGTTAATATTATAGTATATTATATAATATATATATTATATATAAACGTTAAATAATAAATAAATAAAATAAATACTTAATTGTTACCAATCATGCAGGTAAGAACATAATTGTATTTGTGTCTTTTCATTTAATACACCATGGAAACATATTTTTTCGCTTTCACATTATGTAGTTAGACAATAACAGTTCCTGAATGACAAACTCTTTAGTAACTAAGCTTTTGAAGAAAGGTGTCAGCTAGGCAGCAGCATGAGTGGTTCGATCTTCGAAAGCTAGGAAGTGTGTTGATCTAGTGTTAAATTTTTGAGTGCTTTTTTGTATTTAATTAATTTTCACTAATTAATTAAAATTTGTGTTGATTAATTTTTAATTTTTTAATTGGATGAGCGAAGCGAAGACTTCAATTTCACCGACCCCCCAAAAAATTTAGCTCCGATGTTTTTTTTTTTTTTTTTTGTTTGTTTTGTTTTTTTTTTTTTTTGTTTTTCCGTCTGTTTGTTCGCTCTCTACCGGGCAAACGGCATATGCGATCTTGATGAAAATTTAACACGACCTTCGTTTTCTCTGAACTTAGACCTGCCACGTTTTTGGGTACAATCGAAGAAATATTTCTCATGAATATCGTACTTTTACGATTTTTTTTTTTTTTTAGTGCGATATTTTCGTGACATTTGGACCGATTCTGACCAAACGGGTGGGGCTACAACGTTCATATTTCACATGCACATTAAGGTAATGGTGATGTATTGACTTTTGAAAGAAAAAGTAGAAAAAGTTAGCCAGAATCTATAAAAAAAAAGCTTTTAATATAAGATTTTTGTTTTTTTGTACGATATTTTCGTGCCATTTGGGCCAATTCTGACCAAACGTGTGGGGCTACAACGTTCATATTAAACATGGACATTAAGGTTATGGTGATGTAGTACCTTTTGAAAGAAAAAGTTGAAAAAGATAGCCAGAATCCATAGAAATGAAGCTTTAATATAAGTTTTTTACGGTAAATAATACCAATTGACAAGAAACAAAAGAAACTTGACAACATTCACCTACAATGCGTAGGCAGCAAAACAAAGCACTTGCAAAAGTAAAGATATCCCACGCAACTAAAAACTTTAAAAAGCTCATCCATCAACGCGGCGGGACTTAGCGTTTTCCTAGTTAATCAATTTTCTTTATTATAAATCATCATAACTCATTTCCCAAAACTATGTCGGGTTGAGTGGTGGTTTTCCAGGAAAACTGTAGATACTAAGCTTGCCAGACTTAGTGTTTCTTCCGCATCATCCAACTCCTTTCTTCTCCACCAATTTACTCCACTCTCTTCTGTCCTCCCACAGCTTACTCTTGCCACATGCTCCCACACTTCATTCCGTTTTCCAACGTCTTCTTGTATTAATCTTTCCCATTTTTCTCTTGGCCTTCCTACTCTTCTTTTCCCTCCTCTGCCGCTTCAAATTCTCGTCTTGGAATCCTCTCCCTGCCCATCCTTTTCATATGCCCAAAAACCATTTTAGACGTTCTCTTCCTAGTTAAACTTCAATCTCTCCAATCCAGTTCTTTCCTTATTTCATTACTTCTTATCTTGTCGATCTTGTAACTCCCTTGATACTTCTTAAAAACTTCATTTCTGCTGCTTCCAGCTGACTCTCTTCTTTTGTTCCCACTGCCCATGTTACTGCCCCATATGTTAATATAGGTACAAAATATGCCTTATACAGCAAAATTTTGCATTTTTGTTGGGAACAACTCTTTCCCATAGTAACTTTCTACCAATTGATAAAACCCTTCTGCTTTTTGCACTCTAGATGACACTTCCCTACACACTTTTGCATCTTTTGTCAATATACTTCCCAAATATTTAAATTCTTTTTTTCTTCTAAGACTTCTCCACGTAGTACAATATTTTCTATGTCTCTAGGCCTGCCCTTTGTCTTCTTTTGCATACGCAAACATTCACTCTTTTTCTGATTGATTTTTAGACCAAACTCTGTAGTAACTTCGTTCCATCTGTCCACCTTCTCCTGCACTTCTCTGGCACTCTCACCCCAAATCAACACATCGTCCGCAAACACTAATGTTCTTGTGTCCCTTCCATCTGTATTTGGTTCCACTCTTCTTATAAATTTCATCCATTACAACAGTAAAGAGTGTTGGAGATAACACACTACCTTGTCGCAAGCCCTCATTCACTTGAAACCATTCTGACCTACCATATCTGTCTGTACACAACTTTCACTCCTTTGATATGTACTTTGATCCTGTCTTTTTAAAAACCTCTTCCCACTCCTTTTATCTCTAGACACTCCCATACTTCTCTCTAGGCAGGCGATCGTATGCCTTCTCCAGATCCAAAAACACAATGTGCATTTCTTTCCCATTTTGCCATCTCCCTTCCATTGTCTGTCTTATAGCAAATATGGGATCAATAGTAGACCGTCCACTTCTGAACCCATATTGTTCTTCTTTTAGATCTGTGTCATATACCTCTTCAGTCTTAGTTCTATAACTTTCTCATAAATTTTTGCACCAACTGACACATTAATGTCACCCCTCTATAATTTTCACATTTCTTACGGTCACCTTTCTTAAACAGCGGTACAATTATACCTCTTTTCCAATCTTCCGGTACCTTTTTTTGTTTCCACGCAGCACTTATTACTCGAAATAACCATCTTCCTTCCTTCGCACCTGATGCTTTGATCATTTCCACAGAAATGTCATCCACTCCCGGAGCTCTACCATTCTTCATGGCTCCTAACGCCCGAGCCACTCTCTGTTCTGTTCCCTCGTCTCTTCATCTTCTCCACTTGCCTCTTTCTCTTTCTCTGCATTTAAATTTTCACTAACCTGTACATTTAGCAGATCTTTGAAATATTTCCTCCACATTTCTTGTATTTCCTGGGGTTGTTTGTAACTTGGCCATTTTCATTTACCATGAGCTTTTGTTCTTCCCTTTCTTGTCTTTTTGTCTTTACTAGTCCGTACATAATTTTCTTATTTCCCTGGAAGTCATCTTCAAATTTTACCAGCAAATTCTTCCATTGTTTTGTCTTTCTCCTCCTTCACAATTTGTTTCACATCAGTTTTTCGCCTACGGTACTCGTACTCATTTTCTGTGGGTTTGCACTTTTCATTCTTTTTCAAGCTAGTTTCTTTCCCGAACTGCATCTCGTACCCTCTCGTTCCACCATCGCGTTTCTTTCTCTTTCCTCCTTCCACTGACTCTTCCACACAGCTCTTCTGCATTTGACACAAAAACCTTCTTAAAGTTTTGCCATTCTTCTTCTATTTCTCCCACTTCATTTGTAGGTGTTGGTCACTAATTCTTGTATAAACTCTTCTTGCACTACGGAGATTGCAGTTTCCACACTTTAGTCTTTGTGCCGGTTCTTTATTCTCTTTTGGGTCTGTACATCATTCTAAACTTCCCCAACACCAGCCTGTGGTTCTCCATCCAATGATATTGATGGCATTACCCTCACATCCTCAAGATTTCTCATTACTTCTTTTCCTATACATAGATAGTCAATTACTGTCTCTGATCTGTCTTCACCATAGCCATATCTCGTTATTTGTTGGGTTCTACGTTTCTTGAACCAACTATTTTCCCATAACTAACGAGTTTCTGGCACACATTCTAACAATTTCTCTCCATCTCTGTTTCTTGCATCTATCCATGTCTGCCCCTAACCTCTTCAAATCCTTTTCTATCTTTTTCCCATTCTTGCATTAAAATCCCCCATTACTACAATAGTATTCGATGTCATAATTGCTTCTAATTTTGCCACAAACTCATCCTTCTCAACCACTGGTCTTCCTGTTTGAGGCGCATACACCTGAATGAATTCGATTGTCATGCTGTCATCGCACAAGATGTACATCTGTATCATTCTATCATATGGCTTTTCACATTTACGATACTGTCTTCCATTCAGGGCTTACCACAAATGCTACCCCATTTCTTCCCTCCACTCCTCCAGACCACCACAGCTTGTATCCTTCTCTGAGATTCTTGTTTCCACACCCTTTCCACTTTGTCTCACTGAGTCCCATTACACACAGTTTCTGTTCTTTCATGCACATCAATGATCTCTTCGATTTTACCATTAAGTGACACTATATTTATTGTGCCCACATTATAACTTTTCTTCTTTCCTGTCTGATGATGTTCTCCCTATTTTGTTTGGTTTCTCTTTGTCCACGGTCTATGACTAACTTCTTTTTTTCCACACCCACCTTGTGTGAAATCCTTCTGCCACATTGTTTCAGATTCTTTTCCTTTTTTTCTTACATTCACATCTAGGCCTAGCCATTTTCCCTCGTTGCTCATTACGAAGCGTTTGCTCTTATTCCCACTCTCTTGCTCTGTTCCATTCTCTTCTATTCCTTCCCCCCCATTCATGTCTATATATTCTACTTCAATCCTCTTGCATATTTCTTTTATATCATTATTGACACCTAAGCTTAAACCTCTCCAGGTGCTTAGCCCACACATGCCTATCTTGGCATTATAAAACTTTCTCTTTGCCAATACAAGTAAGCCTTGTAGATTCCCTAGCATGACTGCCTTTTCCTCTCCAGCCCACTTCTCTCTGTTCCCTGCACATATAACCGCCACTTCTATATTTCCATCTGATTTGTACTCTTCTACCTTCTTTTTAAGTTCATTTATCCTGATACCTGGGTAAACCCTAGCCCTGTACTCCACTCCAACACAAAAATTATTTGCTGTTTACCCGACACATCTCCAATTAGTATACCTAATGCTTTTTTGTCCTGGTTAAGCTTTCTTTTATCATAGTTGCATACCACTTCAATGTCTGGTAATGATTCACCACCTGCTGTTTTGATAAGTTGACTTACTTCTGTCTTTGTTATGTTCTACACCCAACTTGTGACCAACTTCATTGTGTGGTATTGATTGCCCACCTGCTGTTTGTGACATGGTGAATTACTTCTGTCTTGTTTATGTTCTACACCCGACTTGTGCCCAACTTCAATGTCTTGCATTGCATCTTCTAGGTCTGTTGTTACTATGTGCTGTTGGCCTAGACCCACCTTGAGCTCTATTACTCGGTTGTTGTTTCGTCCTCTTTTTGGTCTTGCTTCACCCACCTGATGTTTGTGGCAAGGTGACTTGCTTCTATGGATGTTCTTTTGTACCGCCAATTTGTGACCAACTTTGTTGTCTGGCGTTGCGATACCTAAACCTTGCTTTTGGTCAAACCCTATCATGTGCTCACGAGCTCTTTTGCTGCCTAGTCCTAGGTCTTCAGCATGTGGTATACCAATGTCTAATATTCTTTGTTGGATCTCTTCCCACATGTTATTTAATCTATTATCCAACATTTTTCTTCCCTCCTGTTCCTCCTCCAAGTCTTCTCCAACACTCACCAATCTCATTTGTGTTCTTCCCATTTCCTGTTCCAGCCTGGAATATGTTTTTTTCCAGATCCAGCTGGATGTTTACCACCTCTGTAGTGCATTCTTCCACCACCCCTTTCATACTGGTGTACACTTGTTCTAACACTCCTGCCTTTCCTTCTTCTTTATCTCTCTTCTTTTCCAACATTTCTACCTTATTACTCAGTTGTTCAATATGTTTGGTCATTTTACCTAATGCCTTTACCATCAACTTCCACTTCTCCTACTAGGCCTCCCCAGCTCTTAACCTTCCAATTGGTTCCTCCTTTTCCATTGAGCCACCCTTCCACCCATTATATCATTCCTCCTTGTGTTTATCCTAATCTTTTTACTTATGGTGCATCTCCACCGGTTTTTATGCCTACCCCAATCTTAAGCCGAGAGGTCTGCTTGCTTTTGATACAGTTATACTTTCTGTCTCAATTTCCTTGGCTGTTGTTTGTATGCATATTCCTACCTTTTCTTCTTTCAATGCCAATCTCTCATTGCTGCACCCACACCACCATTCACTTTCTTTTTTCTTCTATACTCCTTTCCGTTGACTCCTGCACATTTAAAATGGGACCAAATGGCACATGAAGTACACTGGACTCCCGCCCTAACTCTTTTCTCACATCCCCAACATTGTGATTCTTCTTTTTGACTATTGACATTTAAACCACTGTTTACACCTTCTTCCACTGTTTACAGTCAACCATCTTGTTTATCAAATTTAAAACATTGTTACAAAGATAACTCCAAAAACAAAAACACTCTTCAAATGTCAAAAAAAAAATTAAATTTAAATCAACTTAAAGTAGCACAATATGCATTAAAACTATCATCTATCAAAAAACTGTTTTCAAATCTCTCACTACCTATCCATTTAAAGACAAATGAGATATTCAAGTCACATGTAGCAATAGCTAAAAAAAATAAAAAAAAAAAAAAAAATTTTTGGCGCTTTTTCGAGTTTCGTGTTTTACCGTTGAGCTAGGCAAACTTTCAATGTGATTTTATGTGGATACAGATAAAAATTATTTGTTTATTTTTTATTTTTTTTTATTTTTTATTCCGATTTTTACAGTGGTAAAATAAATCCTTTGACGTGTTATGTAATGTGACTTTGGAAGGTGTTGCCGAGGCTGTGAAAATGTTCCCTCTGTGCACCGTAGAAGCTACGTCACCGTCCAGTAGCCTCGCAGTAGCACCCGCACTTTTTCGTTTTTCCTTTTTTATATTTTGGGGTTTCATTAATTATATTTGATAATTTTTTTGTCTTATTTGGTTGTTGTAATATTACTATTTCGGTGTCTGCATCTATGTACTTAGCTTTATTATTTTGTCCTCCTTTGTAAAAAGTTTTTATAACTGAATATGATAGACGTTAAAATAAATACATAAATGTGGTACAGTCAAACGAATAAATGTTGACTTATTTAAAAATTAATTGACCAAACTGAAGTCACAATGTCATATTATAGGGAGACATTTTTAAATGTTTTTACCTTGTTTAAAATTACTTGCAAAAAACAGTTTCTTTGCAATATTTTGTATTTTTTGTCAGATCTTTGAACCTTTGTAAATAAAATAAATAAACAAATAAAATAATGTCAGCCATTCGAAGAAAAAGTAAAATTTTTCGAAAATTGCTACATTATAAAAAATATTTTTTGAACCTAAGAGAGTTGAGTTCAATTTAATTTTTAAATAACATTTTTTTTTCTTTTCTATTTAAAGTTTCTTTTATAATAAATGGATTATTTCCAACCAAGTAGGCCTACTGGGTTCTGGACAGAGCTCAAGCATGGCGTTCTTCGTCCAACCCGACTTATTTCCAACCCAAGTAGGCCTACTGTGTTCTGGACATGAGCTCAACATAGGATTCCTCACCCTCGATTATTCCAACCCAAGAGGCCTACTGGGTTCTGGAAAATTTAGTCAAGCATGGCGGTCTTCTCCACACCTCGACTTATTTCCAACCAAATAGGCCTACTGTGGTTTTTGACATTATATTATTATTATTTTTAAATTTTTAGACTTTATTCAAACAGGATCGAGATCCCACAAGTGCAATATAATATATTGAAGATACTCACATAAAGTCACAAAAACATATAGAGATAAATATAAACATGCTATCATAACACAATAGAGAATATTCTATGCATCAGCAGATAGAGAACAGAGTTATACATATACCAAGAAAAAGTAAGCTAAAAGTATAATTGAGTTACAATGAACACATGTAACAATGAGAAGTAAAAGAAAAAAAAAACATGGATTATCTTTAACTTTCAGAAGGAGGGTCATTTGAAAGGTTACATACATACCTTTTGAAAGCAGTCAAAGTCATATTGTGGATATCAACTCCCTGGTCTACAACAGTGTTATATGTATACTGTAAACGGTTAATACAAGAAAATTTGTGAACATTTATTCGGCTTCGAGGAACCATAAAAACATCATGACTACGGGTGAACTTGCCTGGTACTCGGAAGTTGATATCAAGTAATAGATTAGAGTCATAATAGTTGTGAAGAATTTTGTACAGAAAATGAGATCGGTATATTGTCTCCTGGTTTTAAGGCTAGGCAACTTTATGTCCATGCAAAACTTGTAGTAATCAGATCTATGGTAGGCAATATTAGATTTCAAACACATTAATTTCATCAATCTACGCTGCACTGATTCCACGCGATCGGAATTGGTTACGTGAGAGAAGTTTGGATTCCAAATAACAGTCGCGTAGTCTACTTGGGGCCTGACAAGCGAGACAAACATTCGTCTTAGGGTCGATGGTTTAAACTCTCTCATGCAGTTGCGTTGATGAAACCAAGAAGTTTGAATGCTTTAGGCACAATATGATTGACGTGACTGTTGAAAGAAAATTACTGGAAATGATCACACCAAGATCCTTAATTTCATTTACACGTTCGAGGTTTAAGTCGTTGAGTTTATATACATGGCATATAAAGTTCTTTTTGTTTGTGAAAGTAATCACATTGCACTTAGATACATTTAAATCAAGCCTCCAGATCTTACACCAATCAGATAGCGATGAAATGTCTTGTTGTAGAAGGTCACAATCAGATTTTTTTAATATTGGCCTGAACAATTTTAAATCGTCGGCGTACATGATGGACTTCGAATACTTCAAACAAGATGGAATATCATTGACGTACAGCACAAATAGCAACGGGCCAAGAATTTGGGACCTTGAGGTACGCCAGAAGTCACATGTAGGGTTGAGCTCAAGCATGGCGTTCTTTCCCACACCTCGACTTTTTTCCAACCCAAATAGGCCTACTGTGGTTTGGACATGAGCTCAAGCATGGCTTCTTCGTCCACACCTCGACTTATTTCCAACCCAAGTAGGCCTACTGTGGTTCTGGACATGAGCTCAAGCATGGCGTTCTTCGTCCACACCTCGACTTATTTCCAACCCAAGTAGGCCTACTGTGGTTCTGGACATGAGCTCAAGCATGGCGTTCTTCGTCCACACCTCTCGTAGAGCACAACATGTCAATGAACGTGGCGGACACTTCAGTTTGACCACCCCTAGAGAAATATATCCGGTGCTTTTATATTCTGCGTACTCATTGGTCTCTTTGCCCATTAGTAAAATGCCTATGTCAGCCTCTGATGGCCATAAAAGGAGGCGTGTTTTAAGTTCCTTGATCACTGTTTTATTTTGATTATTTTTCGCTAATTTGCTTATTTATTTGGGTGGTCCAAAACGTGTCTGTGTACTATGTTGTAATGTACTACAAAAATGTAGACCAGTTTATGCATTGTACAAAAAGCTGTAAATTATAAATGAATAAAGATTATATTTTGAATATGTATATATGAAAGAAGATAATGCAGTAGCATGATAGCTATGACAGCTTTTGTCTTTTGGGGGGAATGGTACTCCCATATTTCTTTTTGGGGGATGTCTGAGCCCATTAATTTATTTTGAGGGGATCCATCCCCCCATTTCCCTCCTCAAATCGACCAATATTTTCACAAATTATTGAAATGAATCAAGAATATTAGCATTAGCCTACACTACAATATGAACTAATCATGAATGACACACTAGAAACTGAATATATAGGCACTAATATTCAGCAAAAAGAATAGTAAGGTTTCGTTGCTATATTTTAATGAAATCTCAATCCCACACATAACAAAAAACTTGTCAAAATACAGCCAAACCTTACATAATCAAAAGCAATGAGACCTAAAAGAAATGCTAAGCTTATGTACCCTCTTACATTTTCGCAATCTTAATACATAAATTCACTTTGCCCTGTGACTGCATCTTTGCAAAGCCTGGCAAAATTTTATTTGCAACTAATGTTTTAAAATTTCAATGTAAAAGTTCGTGCAAATTAATTTGCCAAGCTTTGCAAGGATGCAGTCACAGGGCAAAGTGAAGTTATGTATCAAGATTGCAAAAATTTTGGGAAGGTTCATAAGCCTCATTCTTTTAGATTCATTGCTTTTGATTGTGTAAGGTTTGGCGGTTTTTTTTTTTAAAATTTTTTTGTTATGTGTGGGATCTCATTACTTTTTCAAGTTCCATTGCAAAATTTATTTGTTAAAATGTAATAATTGTATCAAAGTCGCTTTAATTGCTATGGTAGGCTATTACCGATTAACAATAAAATGTTAAAATATTAGTGGTCCAAAGATTTGTTTTTTGTACACATTGTAGGTGATCATTGTCAAGTATTACTTGTTGATTATGCTTGTAAAGGCTTATATTACAACTTTATTTGGAAGCCTTCAGCAAACTTTTTCGACCTTTTCTTTCAAACGGACAAACATCACTATAGCCGTTCATGTAAAATATGAAAGTTGTATTCCAACCCTTTTTAGCCAGAATCGCTGGCCAATTGAAATGGCAAATTTAGTAAGCAGTAGCCAGTAGCTCGTAGTAGCCAGTAGCTCGTAGTAGCCAGTAGCTCGTAGTACCAGTAGCTCGTAGTCCCAGTAGCTCGTAGTAGCCAGTAGCTTGTAGTAGCCAGTAGCTCGTAGTAGCCAGTAGTAGCTGTTTCAAGTCATTTTTTTCACCAAGAAGGAATGTTTGTACACCAACCAAATTTGACATGCGTTCTCAGGTACCTTAATCCCCCTGATGTTGATAGTTTTTAAGTTCACATCACGTTTCTTGAGGGGCTGGGCGACACCTCAAAAATCATCCCAACTCTGCTTGTTGTATATAAGGTGCCCGAGTTGTGTAGCGCACCGCGGCTTTGCTGCGGCGCCCTAAAAGGCACTAGATATTGCTTTACAATAACTATCACGTTAGCTTTTGAGTTTCTTTGTTCATACCGTGGACCATTATGATCAGACCAGACCACCGAATGAGCTTGGACAAGTAATACCATTGTAGCTTATTTTAACATAATCATAAAGGGGACATTGTAACAAACCCAAACAAAACTGCGGGGGTCAAATTGTTCTTTCACATAACCAGTGAATCAAAAACCAGAACCAGATTATTGTTTTAAACAATAATAATGTAAGTTAGAAAAATACAAAATATACTAATAAATGTGTTTTGACATAAATATGAGCTGACAACACTGCCAGGGTGGAGTTACGAGTGGATGTTGGAACAATACGATGTATTGTTTTGCTTTAGTTAAAAAAGTATGTCCGAATTTGGGATTTTTTAATTGGATGAGCGAAGCGAAGACTTCAATTTCACTGACCCCCCAAACAATTTAGCTCGGGTGTTTTTTGTTTGTTTGTTTGTTGTTTTTTTTTTTTTTTTCTGTCTGTTTGTTTGAACTCTACCGGGCAAACGGCATATGCGATCTTGATGAAAATTTGAGGGGACCTTTGAAATCTCTGAACTTAGATTTGTTCGTTTTTTTAGGTACAATCGATCAAATATTTCTTATGATTATCGTACTTTTACGTTTTTTTCGATTTTAAGTGCGATATTTTCGTGACATTTGGGCCGATTCTGACCAAACGGGTGGGGCTACAACGTTCATATTTCAACATGGACATTAAAGGCATTAAATCACAATGGATGAAGTATTTTTTTAATACAAGAAGGTTTTGCAAAAAAAAGAATGCCGGACATTTTGGCAACCTTGGATGAGGCCTATCCTATACAACGGTTGTTTTGACGCGCGCCCGGGGCATGTGACGCAGGTGGATGGGGACCTGCTGAGCTGACAAAGCCGGCCGGGCGAGGGTAAACACTCGGTTAGAACACGTGTTGAATTTAGTAAGGGGGGGATATTCTGTGTGGGTGGAGTGTTCGCAGATTTGTTCTAGCACGTGACAGCTCAACAAGTGTTTATGTACTAATTTAATTAATGTGATAGTGAATAGCATTACAAGGTTTGTCGAGATATGTGAAGAGTACCGATGGCTCAGAGACTACAGTTAGCAAACATACCGTACCTATAGTTTTAAGTGTGGATTTGGTCTTCTTTTAGGTTCTCGTTCTAGTAGTTTTTTTAAACTTAGTGATACGTGTGTCATATTAAGAGACGGCAAACATACCGAATAATTTTTAGTTTTTTAAATAATTACAGTGACTACAGTTAACAAACATAGTTGAAGTGTGGATTTTTTCTTTTTTTAGGTTCTAGGTTGTTTTTAAGTTAGTGATAAGTGAGTCATAAAAGAGACGGGAAACATAACACACACACACAATACAATAATTCTTAGTTTTATAATAATTAATGTGTGACGCGTGAGTGTTTTAATGTGGATATATTGGACAAACAAAATTAAATCAGTTCGTTCAGTTCAGTTCAGTTTTTTATTTTATTTATTTATTTAACGTCTATCCCTATTCAGTTATAAAAACTGATTTACAAGGAGGACAACTAAATAAATCTAATTACATAGATGCAGAAACAAAAAATAAATTACATTTTTGTAAATATTTGAAATAGTAGCATACAACAACAATGCATTTAACACAAGAAATTTGGTAACAAATTGAATGATATTATATGCATTCAATGAATGAATCAATATAAAAAAGGGTGGAGAATGAAAAGAAAAGAAAAGTAAGGAAAAGAAAAGAAAAGAAAAAGAAAAGAAAAAAAAAAAAACAATTAAAAAGAAAAACGAAAAGAAAAAAATGATTTATTAGACGATCCCACTCAAACGAAAATGAGGTTCGACAAAAATCAGGAAGAGCAAGCCGGGAGTATAGGAAAATTTCGTGGAAGAAACCACCGAACGCGAAATCTTTTTCTTGGGGTTCAATCTTTATTTTTGTGTTCAAATCTTGACTCATATATATAATTATATCAGATATATAATTTTTAAAAAATTTCATTTTCAAACTGATCACAGCAATGATACAGGACACCTAAATCAAGTGCAAGCTCCATCATTGGGCGGCAACCAGACAATTAGGCAGAAAAATATAGTTGAAAATACATTGTTTATATATAATCAAAGCAATAATGAACAAAAAAAGAGAAAAGCAAAATCAATTATAAGAGCTTTTGAAGGTAAATAACATTTCACAAACACCAGACAATAACTTTCAAAAAAATAGTAAAAATCAATTTTTTGCTCTTTGATTCATTATCATTGCTTCAATTTTACTTTTAAATTGTACAATTCCCAGATCAGTAAACTGGCTTCTAATATCATAAGAAAATTGAATTCCCAAAAGGATACGCCCCTGTACATAAATGACTTTCTAAATGCTTCAGAATTTAATCTAGGGGAAATTCCCAAAGAGTTTATTAAAGTAGAATTTCTATCACGATCAACATTTTAAAAATATTGGGTAGAATACCTAAAAACATACCTTTCAATATTTTTATGTATTTACCAGCACGCTATACTTCATTCCCCTCCCCAATCGTGAAACAATCAGACGCAAATCTTGGTTCAAGGAATGAATCAAACGATGGTCAATTCTCTTCTGGGGTAAACATACTCAGTAGAAGGTCTTTCTGCCCAAACCACTAAGCAATAATCAATAACAGAGTGAATATAAGAAACTACAAGTAACCTCAACATTTCTCTCGGGGTTTCAAACCTCTTTCATTCTACTTTTAATCCAATTGCTGATGATACTTATTACACACATATTCATAATGTTTCTTAAAATTTAAATTAAATCTAAGAAAACTTCCAAGATATTAAATTATTACACTCTAGAAATTAACTTTCCCAATACAATTTAACGTCAAATGAATATCCTTCAGCTTCTATCATTAGCTTATGAAAAATCATAAAATTTGGTTTGCTATAATTAATATCAAGTTCCTGAGTTTAAACCAATATCCATCCTCTTTAGAATTCTTGAAGACGTCTTACGATCTCTTCGACATCCACACCTTCTAAATTAAAAGACCCAAGTCATCAGCATATAAGATATAATTGATGCCTCCCATTATAGTAGATATATCATCTATATTAAGAATAAATAACATGGTCCTAATATGATCCTTGGGTACACCACAAAATATATTGAATACTTTTGAACTATATTTGCAAGATTTATAAACATTTTTCTATTAAAAAATAATCCCCCAAAATTGATAACAAATAAGGACTTTCGTTAACCTGGTTTTTAATTTTATTAAAAGAGGTAAAAAAGTTACTGAAACAATGCTTCTAAGATCAACAAAGACAGCTCCAACCTTACCATTACTTTATCAATCCCTTATAGATAAAAAAATCTTGTAAATGCTAGAAGGGGACTTTGGCGTTGACCTACCTTTCCTGAAACCATGCTGGTTTGCACTTAAAAACCCTTTAGATGCATCCACTTCATGTAAAACCCTTGTGTAAAATATTTTCAATAAATTTTCTCTACAATTGGAAGAGTTATTATTATTAGTTATTAGCATCCCTGTAGGTTAAATTGTAACATTGGTTTTGTCAATAATTATTTAAAAATATATATATACATATACGTATATAGCAAAATTAAAAAACAACAATACAATACAATTTGGTTTACTGTAAAACTAACTAAAAATAGCCTGTTACATAAATGAGCATTTACTACTCCGGACTAAGTACCATAATTATATAACATACATTATAAAATGCTTTTCCACAACAAGGATGTTTGATTAATAAAACAATGATAAAACAGTGATAAAACAATGATAAAAAGTGATATATTTGGTATCTACCAGGTAAACATGTCATCTTTTTCATTGGTGATGTATTCATTTAGTGTGTAGAAACAGTTTTCTATAAGGTATTTTTTTATTGCTAAGATCTGTTTGTCGGTGCTTGTTAAGTTTTTAATGCTAGGAGGTAGTCTATTAAATAAAGTTATGCCCATATTTATTATTGATGTCTGTCCCTTTTTTGTGTTGTATTGGCTCGGATGAAGATGCTCTTTCTGTCGTGTATTGTGTGCGTGAACTTGTGTGTTCGTTGTGAAATCCTGTCTGCTTTTAATGGTTTGTTTTAAAATTTCTAAAATGTATAAGCTTGGCATAGTCATAATTTGAAGATTTTTAAAAGCTTCCCTACATGATTCCATATTTTTTAGGCCTGCAATGGTCCTGATTGCTCTCTTTTGCAATATAAAAGCATCTTGTGAATTTGTTGAATTTCCCCACAAGGGGATAGCGTATCTAAGGCGAGCTTCAAAATAAGCGTGGTAGGTTTATGATACAGTAATGTGGTTTTCATATTAATCCGTGGGTTAAAATTGTGTTACAAAATATGTATACACTGTTCTAATCCTTACAATGATAAAGAAATCATTAAAGTCGAATCACTTTTAGTCAAAGTAGTCCACAGTACTCCCGTATGCGACTTTAAATCCTACATATCGTTGGTTTTTACACGTGGAGAGTAACACAAACTGTTTCCTAGCAGTGTTGAGAGAATGAATGTTAATAATATGCTCGAAACCATCATGGATAGTAATACAATCGAAATTAGCACGCAAATTTGTGATTTTTTTTTTCGATTCGTGACAATGTAAGCACTCTGTGTCGGTATCCATTGATGTACATTCATTACAACAACACTATTTAAGATCACCTTTCCTGCCACTAAACTGTTTTATCCAGGCTTATTTTTCTTAATTTTTCTTGAGATTTTCCCTCTGTTCACTTTCTGTGTATGAAGGCTCGAAAATGAAGGGAGCTTTTCAACTGACCCGTCCCGTGCTCGATGGTATTGAATGGGTGGGCAGTGAGCGGCCGCATTCACTCGAGTCGATCGGTAGCGAAGCTCTGTACCCATCCAGCTACGTTACGGGTGGTGACGTCACGCACTATATAATTTCAACAATATTGGTCGTACCATGTTTAAATATTGACCGATTTCTTTCATTTTTTTTTTCTAAATTCCTGAAATAAATATAGGTTTAACATAAGTAAGCAACAAGTCAATGTGAGAGTATGGCTTTAAGGTAATGGTGATGTATTGCTTTCTGAAAGAAAAAGTTGAAAAAGTTAGCCAGAATCCATAAGATGAAAGTTTTAATATGAATTTTTTTAGGTTTATAATGACAATTTACCAGTAACAATAGAAACTTGACAACAATCACCAACAATGCGTTCAAAAGGCACTTGATAAGTAAATAGATCCCACGCAAACTAAAAACTTACAAAAAAGCTCATCCATCAACGCGACGGGACTTTAGCGTTTTCCTAGTTAATTGGAAAAGCGAAGCGAAGACTTCAATTTCACTGACCCCCCAAAAAATTTAGCTCGGGTTTTTTTGTCGTTTTGTTGCTCTCTACTGGGAAAACGGCATATGCGATCTTGATGAAAATTTGAGGGGACCTTCAAAATCTCTGAACTTAGAGGTGTATTGTTTTTGGGTACAATAGACCATTTTCAGAATTAACTGCGCATGCGCGCTCCGTTGCAAAGCATTATGGGAGAAAGGTGCATTTACATGATAAATGCCATATGATTGGGATGGTGACTGACTGCACCGCCATTGTTGGAAACGCAGTTCTCCACACACCCGAGCATATGGCATTTAGCGTGTAAATGCCCTTTCTCCCATAATGCTTTGCGCGCGCGGATATAGGGGGCGCTGGTGATTTGAAAACGTCTATTGAAGAAATATTTCTCATGAATATCGTACTTTTACGATTTTTCGATTTTTAGTATGATATTTTCGTGACATTTGGGCCGATTCTGACCAAAAGGGTGGGCTACAACGTTCATATTTACATGTAATTAAAAGGTAAGGTTATGTATTGCATTTTGAAAGAAAAAGTTAAAAAGTTAGCCAAAATCCATAGAAAAAAGGGTTTTTATTATGAGTTTTTTGAGGTTTATAATACCAATTAACAAGTAATAATAAAACTTGACAACAATCACCTACAATGCATTCAAAAAAGCACTTGCAAGGAAAAGTGGTCCTACGCAAACTAAAAACTTACAAAAAAGCTCATCCATCAAGCGGCAGGACAAAAGAGTTTTCCTATATTGTATAAAATTGTCGTGTCCGTGATTGTAGTGAATAATATGCTGAGAAGGGCAGTGCTAGGGGTGTGTGGAAATACTCGAATTACGAAATGCATCGGTCATTCACAACATATAATTATGTCTGTGTCGTTACTATAAAATAAGAGATAAGATAAAATATGTTTCTTCAACACAGCTCGTGTAGATTACGTCTCAAAACTAGGGCTCACTTTACAATCCCAACTACATTCTACATCACATAATTATGCTTAGATTTAAATACGTATGACAAGAAATAAATTGACGAAACTAAAATAATTCAATGACAAACAAGCTAAATGACTTGATGCACTGGAAACTTTTATTGTATAGTATAACTGAGTAGTCTACCAGGTTCTAATATTCAGCAAACAGAGTAGTATTCGTTGCTATATTTATATACAACGTCAATCAATATCAATCAACCAATAAATAATTAAATTTAAACCCCGTGGATGGTCGTACCATTGAGTATAGAACATTGGTCGTACGGTCAGCCGAAAAAATAGTGCAAAATTAGTCTTACATACAATAATTTGTTTTGCTGTAGCCATGCCGTAACAATAATAATAATTGGTGGATTGATGGCGGCTTCTTCGGTTGTGGGGGTGGGGTAAAGGGGTCCAAAAAAAAAAAAGCGTTCGCGAAGCGGCCCTAGTTCAAGTTCCATGCAAAAGATTTTTGTTAAATTGGGATAATTTTTATAAAGTAGTATTAATTGCTATGGTAATACCAATTAATAGAATATTCAATATCTGGAGGCCCGAAGATTTGCCCCCCGTCTGGCCCGGGGGTAGAATTGGCCCAGAGCATGGCTCTGCTAACGTAAAAGGCGATTCAAGAGAAAAAGTCCACCTTGCAAACATCAGCTAGTATGAAGGGTAGTATTATACTCCCGAAAAAAGAGACGAGCTCTGGCAATCGTCGTCGGGACCTTGCCCCCTTCCCTTGACGACATCCCGACGACGATGACGACATGAAACCACGACGATGAAAAAGACAATGCGACCGCGACGTGAAAACCCCTTTTCTCCCTTCCCCATGGCTGGTTCTGACCAGCAGGGGCCCCCTCTCCACCCCCCTAGTTAGAGTGGTGCATTGACCTAACGGTTGACGCGTCCTTAATCCAATTTATTTTTTATTTTTTTTATTTTATTTTTTTAATTCGAGTTTTGTTTTAACATCACAGATGTATGAAACATGCATGAACTAATGTAAAATCTTTCCTACAGCACAACACACCAGAGATGCCATAAGTAAATTAGAAGAGAATTCTAAACCAGTGTATATCCTTCTATGACATTAGAAATAACCTCCTATAAAGAAATTGTATGATAATCAAAAATATGAAAAGTACAATTCTACAGATATCTATGGATTGAGTGCAAAATAATAAAGCATGTTGCAAAATTTATTGCCTATCCACTATTTACAATATGTAACAATTCTCTCACAAGTGGCATTTTTCCACAGGGGTTTTTAAAAATACAAAGGGCAATTCCTATATTTAAAAAGGGACGGCGCAATGATGCAAGAACTATAGACCAATATCTATACTCCCGATATTTTCTAAAATTCTTGAAAAGGTTAGCATAACCGATTAGCCCAAATACTTAGAGGACAACAGTATTATTAATGATAATCAACATGGTTTAAAAAGGAAAGTCTACTTTAACAGCAGCTTTCTCCCTCTCAGAAAAAATCCTAGAAGCTTTAGACAAAAAAGAAAGGTGATGGCCTTTTCTTTGATCTGTAAAAAGCATTTGACACAGTAAATCATCAAACTCTATTAGGGAAAATGTATCATTATGGAATTAGAGGGGTAACACTTAGCTGGTTTGAATCTTACCTCACCAACAGAAAACAGTGTGTAGAGATATCTTACTTGAATAATAGGACGAATAGAGTGGGGAATCTTTGCTCTAGGTGGCTGGAAATCATTACAGGAGTTCCTCAGGGCTCATAATAGGCCCAACATGTTCATTTTACTCACGAACGACCTACCGGCAAACGTGACTAAGGGTAAAATAATTCAATTTGCTGATGACACCAATGAAATTGTAACGGATATTAAGTGGGATGAAGTAGAAGCCCAGGGGGGGAAATTTGCAATAAACGAAAATAATGAATGGTTTTACAGTAAATAATCTTGCATTAAATTTGGGGGAAAACTAAAATAATTAACTTCCAGGTAGGGTATAGCAAAAAACAGCAACGTCAATATCTTATAATTTATGCACCTGCACAGCTTGATAGTGTTGCAAATTTCTTAGGTTGTTCCTTGACAACAACTTAAATTGGAAAACCCATATAAAAAACTTGCTTCCCAAAAATTAGCGAGTGCATGTTTTGCATTGAGACGTCTTAGCAATCTAGTAAGCAGCGATGCCAAAAAGGCAGTATCTTTGCCTATTTCCACTCCATAATGAACCTATGGGATTGCTATATGGGGAAATAGTACTGAGCAAACAAATTTTTTTCCAAAAAATCTGTGAGGGTAGTTGCAAAAGCAGGTTTCAGGGATAGTTGTAAACCATTTTTTAGATCTCTAAAAATTCTTCCCATGCCCTGTGTCTACATATGTGAAGTTATCACTTTTGTACATAGTAAAACCCCAACCTTTTCACCAAAAACTTGAATGTACACGACATAAATACTCGAAACAGAGGTCAGCTGAGAGTAACCCAGTGTAACCTATCGAGAAGGCAAAAAGGTATGGCAGAGAGTGGGATAAAGATGAACAATAATCTTCATCATAGCTTTAAGGATATAAGTGACAAAATAATTTAAGGAAACTAAAAAAAAATCGCTGCTGTCACATTGCTACTACTATGTAAATGAATTTTATTATCAACCACTTATAATGCAGGTGGGATTAGCCTACTGTTTTCTTTTGTTTTAACAAGTGTTTCTTGTCGGTTGTTAAATGAGGTGTTTTTGTTTTTTTACTGATATTGGGTTTTATGACTTATCTTTTAAATTTTTGTTGGCTAGTATGTGTCAGTCTTAAAATAAGCCTGTGTATTTATTTGTTATAGGATTGTTATACAATGTGACTCCTATTTTAAGTGTTAATTATTGTTAAATCTACTCTTTTGGTAGTGACTGTGAGAAACATGTTTGTAAATTTTTTATATTACTTTTACTTTGGGACTTTGAGCATCACTGTTCATTTGTTTTTTATTTGACTACACTGCCTGTGTATATAGGTTATTAGCTCTAATACCTAAACCCAAATAACATGACAACTCGATAATTCTGTGCATCCTACAATGTATACAAGAATGTAAAAGAGGCTTGACAATAAATAAATAAATAAATAAATATAGGCAACTAGGCCTAAAAACTATTACAGAACTATTCCTAGTACATACATACACAAATAACAAATACATACACAAACACATACAACACACATAATACATAGATTCATAGCTTCATAGGGGTTACATGGGAAATGCAAACCATTTAAAAAAAAAAAAAAAAATTTTCTAAAAATGGGTTTTAATAAATGGTTTTTAACGGTTTTTCCGGGCAAACATCAAATTTAAATATCTTTCCCAAATTGGAATTTAGTGACTTTAAAATTTAAATTTGTCTCCAATTTCTTTTATGCCGGGTTGCTTTCATTCCCTTTTGCCAGAAATAAAGGTGGCTTCTTTTCAATCTTTGGGTGATTATTTTTCGCAATGGTACATTATCCCTTATACCTGGTATTGAATAATGAATTTCACATTTTTTTTTTATATTTTAAATTTTAACTACATGGTAAAATTGAAAACAATATATAATAGATATAAAATAAGCCCCTTGGAAACAAGTATTTTTAAGGTTTAAAATTTTTTTTACAAGACCAAGAAATTTAAACCTTATTTCAAAATTTTTCCCCGCGGCTAATTTCCGAAAAACCCCCCTCTTGGTTCCTTTTCCCAAGAGATTTGTCGTGTTAATTAAAAAAGTGCTTCACTGATTTTTCAAGATAATATTTAAAAAACCATTTAAAATTTTTCAATTTGCTACTGTAAAAATACTGTTTTGAAATTGTTCCTGTACTATCCATTTTAAGGTTTTTCCCCTTACTTTAATAGCTTTTAAATTGTCTACCTGTTTCCAGTTTTTACACATTTATTAAAATTACATTTATCTTTCAATCTAGTTATCTACTTGTTAAAAATCTATAAAAGTTTGTTTTTTGCTAATTTAACTAATGAAAACCTTTAAACATTGATTAATTTATATTAAGTTAAAAAAAAGTATTTTCTTTAAATGAAAGTAATAATGTTAGGCTATTAATTGGGGTTGCTCTCCGCTTCTTATATTTTTAAACCTAACACTTAACCCCGCCATAGGGATATCTTGTAAAAACATTAAAAAATGGGATTTTCCCGATCCAAAATCCTGATGTTTACTTTTTATTTGTATAAAATTAATTCTTTTTAAATTGCTACTACTGTGTCTTCCATATTAAATTTCGGTCACCCAAATTTAAAGTTCAAGTTTTTTTTAATCCTTAGAATTCATTTTTTCCCAAATCGTTTTTTTATTGTAAAAATCATAAATTTTGTTTTTGCTATTAAAATAATAAGAACAAAAAGTACAGTTGGCCTATATTATATGGGGCTGGGCCCTAAGTATGGGTACAAGAAATAGTACTTGAAATGGACAGTACAATACAGAAACAGAATAATTCATGTACGTTTATAGAGTGAGAGGAATTACAAAAAAAGAATACACGGTATAAGACTGACATGATTAAAGAAGAGAGCGGCTAAACAATAATATGCACAAGTTTTTGGGATGAGCGTAGCGAGCGTAGCGAGCGAGGCGAAGTTTCCATTTCACTACACGGGGGAAAAAAATCCGGAATGTTTTTTTTTTTTTTTTTTTTTTTTTTGTATTTTTGTGTGTTTGTTAACACGATTCCGGCTAAACCGATACCCCGATTGCGATGAAATTTTATGGAGGCCTTCGAAATCTCTGAACTTAGAACTGCCACGTTTTTGAGCGCAATCAGGAAAATTTTTCTTATAAAAAACGCAATTTACGATTTTTTTCGATTTTTTTAAAAAAATTCTTCGTTTTATAACACTACATGCTTTATCCGATTGTAATGATTTTTTATTAGAACCTTAATTATGAATTAAGTATTCGTGTGAAAATTTGACTAATCAAAACATATTTCTCAGAAAATCGAATTTTACGGGTTTTTTCTTTTTAAAACAATTCTTTGACATAAACACCTACATGCTTTATCCTATTGTTAATGATTTTTTTATAGAACCTTTATTTCATGAATTAATATACTTGTGTAAAATTTGAGCGCAATGAATAATTATTTGTTATGAAATATTGCAATTTACGATTTTTTTCTTTTAAAATTACTTAAAAATTATGATTATTAAAAAAATTAAGTTATTTTTATTTTAATTTATTAAATTTTAAAAAAAATCTCGAATAAGTAATGATTTTTCACAGAACAACAGAAAATCCGCGTAATCAATGCAGCTCAAGCACCAATTACGCTCATCCACAACGCGGCGGGACTTAAGCGTTTCCAGTATAATACCAACATGATTATAAATGAGAGTAGATAAAAAATAAAATACACAAGATAAAATATTATTTGTAAAGTGAACCTACACAAACATAAAAAAGGCGAAGGGTGATAATTTTGGAAAATAAATTGAGTGTGGTTAGAGACCAGAAAAAATTAAAAAAAAAAAAAAAACTAAAAAAAAAGAGTTAAAATATTTTAAGTTGGGAAGAATCCTTAGGATAGAAGCCTTTGGTAAGGTTTTCTTTTGGGGTTTAAAGGAAAATTTTAAAGTTTTAAATTTTTAAATTTAAAATGGGGAAAAACCCAAAGGGCCCTTCGTTAGGAATAAACATTTGGGGGAAAAATTGTTTCCGAAAATTCCAGGTGAGAAAAAATTTTTTTACCAAAAAAATACCCCCTGAAAAAGGGCCCCGGGGGTGGAACCCCGTTTTGGGCCCCGGAAGTGTTCTGGATCACCAAAATTTTCCCTTATTTTTCCTGTTCCCGGAAACTTTTCTAGAATTTTAAACAATAAAAAAAGGCCCCTTCGTTACCCAAAATGATTTTTTCCCGGTCCCCCTAAAAAAAAAAAATTTTTCTACCCCACTAGTCCCATGGATGCCCTCCTAAGATTTGTTGGGTTTTTTTTTTTTTTTTATTTTTTTTTTTTTTTTTTGGGGTTTTTTTTTTTTTTTTTTTTTTTTTTTTTTTTTTTTTTTGGGAATTTTTTTGAAAAATTTTTTGGGGCCAGGGGTGGCTAATTGTTTAGAGTTTTGTCTGTTTAATTTGCTCGAACTCCATCTGATCCAATCTAGTTTTGTTTTTATTTTTCCAATTATTGTAGGATTTCTAGTTGTCACATCATGTAATTTCATACAGACCCCCGCTCCGGGATGGACAAAAATGGGGAAATTATTTGCAGTTTTGTTTCATCTTCAGGGTCTTTGCGAATTCACAAAATACTTTTTAAAAACATATCCGCGGCCACCTTAGGACCGTTACACTGTGTCCTTATGTATTAATCCAGATTTTTTTTCCCCAGATTGTCTTTGAGCCCCCTCGTTATTTTTTATGTTTTTTCCATGCACCCCTTTTTTGTTATAGTTCCAATAAAAGTTTATCTTTTTAGCTTTAGCATTTTTACCACGCTTTAATTCTTTTTTCTTTTTTTCTTAGGATTTGTATGTAGTTTTATTATGTTTTTTTAAAATTTTTGTACAGTGATTTTAATTCTTTATTGATTTAGATTTCAGTAGTAATCCTTTTTTTTGCCTATTTTCCACACAATCTTTCTCTTTAAAAAAGAAAGTTTAAAATGGGTACTGAATTTTTTTTAAAAAAATTGGTATTTCCCTCCGAGAGTGGTTCACTATACTTTAGATTCCAATTTTATTACTTAATTTCCTACAAAATATTTAAATTTTTTTTGGATTATATCTCTATTTTTTAAAGGGGGTTTATTTTATGTTGCTGCGGAATTTGGATTTCCCTCTCCCTATCCCCTGTATCATCTGCGAATATATAAATATAAAAAAATAAATAATAAATAATAAATAAACCAAAGATTTGCTTTTGAACGCATTGTGGGTGATTTGTCAAGTTTCTTAGTTGTTTAAATTATTTTAAACCTAAAAAAAATCATATTAAAACCCTTTTTTTTATGGATTTGGCAAACTTTCAACTTTTTCTTTTAAAGGGCAATAACACCATTTCATTAAAGTCCATGTGAAAATGAACGTTGAGCCCCACCCCTTTTGGGCAGAATCGGTCAAAAAAGGCAAAAAAATATCAAAATTTGGAAAAAAAATCGCAAAAAATACGATTTCATGAGAAAATTTTTTCGATTTTACCAAAAAAAAGGGGCAGTGCAGTTTTTTTGCAGTTAGGCTATCAGAGATTTCGAAGGTCTCTCCAATTGACCTACATAGGGGGAACGTAGGGCATGTATTGTGCGTTAGAAACATGTGAAAAAAGCTGCTAGGGAATTTCACGAATTTCAAATTTTGAATTTAAACGGGCTTCCAAAATTGTTTTTAAATGGTTTTTAAACTTTTTTTCCCCTTTGGTCACACTGAGTGTAAAACAAAACCCACCCTTTCCCGGGGTCGAAACGTTGTTTTGCGTTTTCGCCCCATTTGGATTTTGTACTATAAACCCTTATTCTCTCTTTTGGGTGAATTTTTTTTGGTAAAATTTTATTAATTTGAGTCTTCTTGACGTGTAAACATGCTATCGTAAGTCTTTTTTTTAGAGAGGCCTAGGGGTCAAAACTATGCCTAGGCTGGGCCTTAGGGCCTGCCTTTTCCTATAGGCCCTACCCATGCTGGTTAGGGGCCTAGGCCTGAGAAACTTCACTAGGCCTATGTTCATAGCCTAGGCTTGTTTGTAGTTAGTCGTAATCAATCCCTGTTGGTGCATTGCTCAAAATTTATGTACGTTAGGCCCTAGCGCCTGGCCTAGGAATAGGCCCTAGGCCTAGCCTAGGCCTAGGCCTAGTAGGCTTATTATGCACCAGCCCTAGGCCTAGGGGGAGGCTTCGTTGCTAGGTCTGGCCTAAAAGGGGCCTAGCCTATATAGACCCTAGTAATAGGCACCTAATTTGCTAAGCAAGCAAAGGCCTTGGGTAGGCCCTAGATCGTTTTTAGGGGGGGGACAGAAATTAGGTCTGGGGGGAGTGAGTGGTTGCCACCGGGCGGAAGGGCCCATTTGCAACCGTTAAGAAATGTTATGTTATGTAGTCTAAAGGAATTGCTTTATTCAGGTCTGTACAACTATGACTAGGGCCCCTAGCCTAAGCCTAGGCCCAGCGGACTTTTTCCCCGGGGGGGTCCAACTTTTTAAAAAAGTTTTTGCTGTTTTAAAAAAAAACTTCAAAACTTTTAAAGGCTTTTTAAACGAAAGTCCTTTGTCGTTTAAAGTATTCATTTTTAAAATGGGGAAAACGTTAAAGGTTGGTAGGTAGAGTTTTTTTAAAAACGTTGCAAAAAATCTTTGTTGAAAAGTTGGACCCCCCCAGTTAAGAAGGGGCCATGGCCTATGCTACGTTTATTCAGTCAAGCCGGGCTTGGATTCCTCGGACCAAACTTGTTCGGTACAAGCTTATTGTGTTTGATAAACGCGCTGGCTTAGGTCTTGTTATGGCTTGCACCCGTTTCAGACCACTAATGAAGCTATGCTAGGCCCTAGCTCGCTAGCCTAGATAGGCTACAATCTTAAATTTGCTTGATTAAACTCAATTGACTTGATGTGCAAACCCACCCTTTTGTTGTAAATCATCCAATTATTGCAACAACTGTCACAAACATAACTTGCATCTAGGTCTAAATATAACATTACTGAACTAAGCCCTATGCCTAGCCCTAGTTATTTTGAGGTTGCTGTATTGACTTCCCATTTCTGTACCTATTAGGCCTACAGTTGTGTAGGCTTACTTACATAACAATTTCTTTGGTTGCAAATGGGCCCGTCTGCCCGGTCCCGGTGGCAATTACTCAGCCCCCCAGACCTAATTACTGGGCCATCCCCTAAGCAAGACCTAAAAATTCCCTTACAGATCCACTAGCTACAACATCCACAGACATTCCACTCCCTAACAATCCTTTCCAAGAAACCGTACCGACCCAAATCCCAAACTTCCGTGTAAAGCCCCTCTTTCAGCCTATCACAGATGTCTCCCGCCCCTTATTTCTCCTAACTGCTCTTTACATATTGCACAACCTATCTTCACTCCTCCTTCCCTAGCCTATAATAACCTTTAATACAACTCCCCCAGCATGGCAGACACTTTCATAGACCCCACCTACACCGCCTAACCTTACCCGTAACCACTCTTGCCACCCTATGTTCAACCTTTACGTTAAGTTAACCTCCCCCAGTCAATATGGATCACATGCCGCCCCCACTCTCTAGGACAGGTCTAACCACCACCATACGCCCGATCTTTAACTCCCCGTATGGCCTCGTAAATCTCTCATAACGAAGCCCAGGACCCTATCCCCTTTCTAACAACTCCTGCACCTGATTCCCCAACTCAAATCCTCTGCAACATTGCTCCCAAGTAGGCTTGGGCCTACTTAGGGCCTATAAGCTTCTACATTCTACTTACCAGCCCCCAGTTGTTGTGCAATGTTTATCTGGGGCTGGAGCCAACAATCCTGTTCCTGCCTCCCAGGTTATAATTGTACAGGGGTCTCTTTACTTAGTGACAACAGTCGATTGACAGCGACAAGCGACAATAGTCGACCGGAACAACAACTTTAGTGACAACTGACAATAGTCGTAAAAACGCATCTGACTGCAGCTTTTAAACTGTGTATTGGCAACAATTACACCTTTTAACATTTTTAATGCTGTCTGCCAATAACTACGCTACAGCAAATCAAAGTCCAACTCGCAACCTTCTCGTGGTTTGGCCCGTGAGTAGAGGTAGCCCAGGAATTATAGATTTTGACATCAACATCCTTAACCTAAAGCTGATTTTTGGCACACATGTAGCATTTGTCATTCTTCAAACGTACAGAGAGTTCCCAAAAGCACAGACGCTTGCTTCCTCGGCTATCGCGCCAAAGGGCTTAAGTCACACTGTCACATAAAAATGCTTGTAAAAACCTAAAACCAACAGAGATATCTCTGTGATTTTTGTTTCAAAATAATCGGGACTATGTATGCTTTGTGCTTAATATCCAAAACATATATTATTACCATTAATATTAGTCACAAACACGAATAGTGCTGGTGCCTAACTTAGTACATCCAAGAAAATCCCGTAAATCTTGAATTAGGTCGAGTTCACGAAAAATTATCAAGACATAATAAATATGCGGGTGGCTGTCTTGTAGAAGCCACTTTTTCATTTTTTACCGTGCGATGAAAATTGACTGAGATATGACCAAAATGACAAACGGTTGCGCATCGGCACTGTAGCCAAATAGTCCGTGGAACAAGCTGCATCAACTATAAAAACATTTCAAAGCCGGAAACCTACACCAAAATTTAGGATCTGGTAAAAGACATATTTAAGAATGTTATTTTCACTTGGGACATGCTGGTAGCAAATAAGTCACCTGTCATGGCGTCCTGAAGATGGCCGCCAAAATAATTATTAAAATTGCTGTAACTCAAGAAGTAATCATCAGATTTGAACAAAACGGGTATTGTTTAAATGAGTTTTTAATGCTCTACAAAAAATGTCAGCAGTTTTACCTCAAATGCAATAGTTTTAATTATATTTATAAATTATTACAATGTATTGCAATTATAGCACTTTTCAATATATATATTTAATGTAAAACTCGCTAGATTGCCAAGAAATTTTCACACTATACTTAAATAACGTCAATAAATCCAAAATTGTTAGTCCCGAAACGAAATTCCGGTAACTTTTTTATTAATTAATTAATTAAATTAATCATTAATAAATCCCAATTAAAAGTTTATTATTCACGTACCACAATCACATAGTGTATCACACAAGAACAATATGACCACAATGAACCAAAAAAAATAAGTTCCAAAAATTTATTCCAATCACTTTACTATTAATACAATTAATTAAAAATAATGACAGTAATCTCGATTAATTTTGTAAAATTAACACAATGTGGTCAACCTTGGTATCATTTTAAAGCTAGTTTTAAGACGAATAAATGTAATGAAAAAAATAATTAATTAAATTAATTAATCACCGAATTATTAACATTTGAGTTAAATTATCCCACTTTTGACATAGTATTGTTATATATACCTTAAACTCCATCGATCGTCATAAAAATATACTACTGTACTGACATAATGCCAATGAATCCAAAAATGTCATGTCCCGAACAAAAATTCCTATAACTTACCGATTTATTAAAAAAATAATCGAAGAATTACTTATATCTCAATAATTGTTGTTATTGACAATCGTAAAAGTACGATATTCATGAGAAATATTTCTTCGATTATACCCAAAAAAAGTGGAAAGTCTTCTAAGTTCAGAGATTTCGAAGGTCGCCTCAAAATTTCATCAAGATCGCATATGACGTTTTGCCCGGTAGAGCGCAAACAAACAGACAGAAAAAAACAAAACAAACCAAAAAAACGAACTAATTTTTTTTTTTTGGGGGGGGGGGGCGGTGAAATTGAAGTCTTTGCTTCGCTCATTCTACAACAACATGTGTTTAAATCAATTAATTTAAAGAAAAAAAAAATTTGAGTCTACCCACTCAGTTATATGTATATATATAATTAATTCATAATTCAATTAACGGGAAAGTAGCATGAACTTAATTTTGACCCTATTTATTTTTTTAATTATACTCGCATTGTTTATATTTGATTCTTCCGTTGGCATTTTGTATGTGCTACGTGATTGTCAACAACAATTATTGAGATATTGACTTCAATTTCACCGCCCCCCCCCCCCCCCCCCCAAAAAAAAAAAAATAGTTTTTTTTTTTGGTTTGTTTGTTTTTTTTGTCTGTTTGTTTGCGCTCTACCGGGCAAACGTCATATGCGATCTTGATGAAATTTTGAGGCAACCTTCGAAATCTCTGAACTTAGACTTTCCACGTTTTTGGGTATAATCGAAGAAATATTTCTCATGAATATCGTACTTTTACGATTGTCAATAACAACAATTATTGAGATATAAGTAATTCTTCAATTAATTAGTTAATTAATCGGTAAGTTATAGGAATTTTGTTTCCGGACATGACATTTTGGATTCATTGACATTATGTCAGTACAGTAGTAAATTTTTATGACGATCGATCGAGTTTTAGGTATACATAACAATACATATGTCAAAAGTGGGATAATTTAATTAAATGTAAAATTTAAATTTGGTGATTAATTAATTTAATTAATTAATTTTTTCATTACATTTATTCGTCTTAAAACTAGCTTTAAAATGATACCAAGGTCGACCACATTGTGTTAATTTTACAAAATTAATCGAGATTACTGTCATTATTTTTAATTAATTGAATTAATTGAATTAATAGTAAAGTGATTGGAATAAATATTTGGAACTTATTTTTTTTTGGTCATTGTGGTCATATTGTTCTTGTGTGATAACACTATGTGATTGTGGTACGTGAATAATGAAACTTTTTTAAATTTGGGATTTAATTAATGATTAATTTAATTAATTAATTAATAAAAAAGTTACCGGAATTTCGTTTCGGGACTAACAATTTTGGATTTATTGAGGTATTTTAGTATAGTGTGAAAATTTTGTGGCAATCTAGCGAGTTTTACATCATATATATTTTTGAAAAGTGCTATAATTGCAATACATTGTAATAATTTATAAATATAATTAAAACTATTGCATTTGCGGTAAAAACTGCTGACATTTTTTGTAGAGCATTAAAAACTCATTAAAACAATACCCATTTTGTTCAAATCTGATGATTACTTCTTGAGTTACAGCAAATTTTAATAATTATTTTGGCGGCCATCTTCAGGACGCCATGACAGGTGACTTATTTGCTACCAAGCATGTCCCAAGTGAAAATAACATTCTTAAATATGTCTTTTACCAGATCCTAAATTTTGGTGTAGGTTTCCGGCTTTGAAATGTTTTTATAGTTGATGCAGCTTGTTCCACGGACTATTTGGCTACAGTGCCGATGCGCAACCGTTTGTCATTTTGGTCATATCTCAGTCAATTTTTATCGCACGGTTAAAAAATGAAAAAGTGGCTTATGTCTTGATAATTTTTCGTGAACTCGACCTAATTCAAGATTTACGGGATTTTTTTGAAAGTACTAAGTTAGGCACCAGCACTATTCGTGTTTGTGACTAATATTAATGGTAATAATATATGTTTTGGATATTAAGCACAAAGCATACATAGTCCCGATTATTTTGAAACAAAAATCACAGAGATATCTCTGTTAGTTCAGGTTTTACAAGCATTTTTATGTGACAGTGTGACTTAAGCCCTTTGGCGCGATAGCGGAGGAAGCAAGCGTCTGTGCTTTTGGGAACTCTCTGTGCGTTTTAAGAATGATTAATACTAACGATGTTCCAAAATTCAGCTTTAGGTTAGCAATGTGATCTTTAGGCCTAAAATCTCTTATAATGCCTGGGCTAAGGAGTTTCACTCCCTGAAACTAGTGGTGAGCTCTGGGTCGTCGTCGGGGAACTTTCCCCTTCCCTTTTGACTACCTCCCGACAGCGACGACAATGACAACACGGACGGATGATGACACAGACGAAGACGACCATGATGTGGGGGAACCCCTGCCCTCCCCATACGCTTGTGGCTGGTTCTGACCAGCACAGGCCTGTCCACCCCTTGTCCCCCCGCGTCTCCCCTTACGTCCCTCCCAGTGGCGTCGGAACAGGGGGGGGGCAAGGGGGGCATTGCCCCCCCTAACTTTCATGCCATGGGGGCATAGGGGGGCAGATTTTAGAGTTAAAGATCAAGATTTCTACTCTACTTTTTGGGAAAGCAACGTCGGATGATCCTGTCAACAATTCATTTCCAGGAAGAACGTATACACCCCATGCCTGAACCGTCTATCCGACTATCTTTATAACCAGCCACCCATCTTGTATTGTGTGCCGGTCACTCGCTTCAGTAAGAGTGGACACGTGACTCAGACTCACGTCTAATCCAAACATCCCTTTGAATGATTTGCTAGAGTTATTGGCAGACGCAAGTTGGGATTTCGGTTCGCTCGTGTCGCATCATTACGCGTTCTGTCATCTTTGAAGTGGTGCACGTAGTGACTTTGATTAAAGCAAAGTGGCAAGTCGGAAGATTTTTCCTCTTAGAGTATAAGTAGTGTAGTGTGGAGTATAAATCAAAGTAAAGTGTAAGTATAAGTGTAGTGTTTCGTGTTTAATGGTGTTAAAGATTAAATTGATATCGTAATTTACACACACAATTTACATTTTTTTTTAAATTTTATTTCGTACTAAACAGCCATCAGTTAGTATTTTTTTTAAATAAGAGGGTAACACAATAATATGTTTGCCTGTATACTTGTCATTACATAAAAAATTATGTTATAATTTATTAAAATAGGCCACTTCACGTTAATTTTTTGAGTTTTTAGATCGCAGTAGTTGATGTAAAACATCGTTTACAGCATCTGAGTGCAGTTAAAACATGACGTAATAACTGTGGTATGTTTTTTTCGCCTTATGGCGAAAGGGCCTCCGGCGGCTGGGGCTTCGCCCCAGACCGCCACTATCCCCTACAAAATATACCAATGGATTTGCCCCCCCAACTGAAAACGTTCCGACGCGCCTGGTCCCTCCCTTGGAAAGAAGTAGGCCTATACATGGTGGTAACTCACACTTATAGAAATTGTTTTATCTTGGAGGCGCAAATAATCTTAGCTGTTAAAGCGCCCCAAAACTAATACTAATACTAATACAGAAAATGTAAGTAATAGCTATTTGATTTGGTATGTTGAAAATTCGAGGTGGTAGTTCTCACTTCTTGCTTCTCACTAAAGTTCTTGTTTCAGTCGATTATTGTCACCATCACTTTTAGTAAATAGTCTCTCTGGGCATAAATGATGTGTAGGCCTAGGCCCATTTAAATTTGTGCTTACAATGCAGAAGGTCCCAGGTTCAAATCCTGGTTCAGGCACGCTAGGTAGAATTGGCCCAGAGCATGGCTCTGCTAATCGTAAAAGGCAATTTAAGAGAAAAAGTCCACCTCGCAAACATCAGCTTTGGGTAGTATTTTACTCCCGAAAATAGAGGCGAGCTCTGGCAACTGTCGTCGGGGACCTTGCCCCCTTCCCTTGACGACGATGACAACAATGAACACCACGAACGATGACGACAATGACGACCACGACGTGAGAACCCCCTCTTACCCGTGGCTGGTTCTGACCAGCATGGGTCCCTCCTCCCCCCCCCCCCAGGTTAGAGTGGTGCATTATGACCTAACGGTTGGCGGGTCCTTAATCCAAGTAAACCAACAAAAAAACAGGCACGGGATTTTTCTGAGATGAGCTTTAATCCATCAATTTGGTATTAAGGTAGGCTACTACCTAGTACCTACGCCTACTAGGTAGGCCTAAACCATGACTTTGGATCTGTATTCTGCCCTATCAATTAGTAGTAGACTTAGGGCTGTAACGATGTTACTCAATCAGTCTTGTGGTTAGCGTCTCTGCTTACAATGCAGGAGGTCCAGGGTTCGATTCCCGCTCAAGTCAGAAGTTTTTTAACTTCTGATTTGGACTTGAGTCCATCAGTTCTTGTCTTAGGAATTTGTAATCGGTGACTTTGGACTTTGGAGCCGTCCTAGCAACGAGGCATATAGGCACCGTGCGTTCGTACAAGCAGCGCTCGCAGCGGCCACTCTTTGCAATTCGGAAATGCACCGGCTCGCGCGCACTAGCTGTCATCATATGGCGTACCCACGTTATTGAGGTTCTCTATCCTGTAATGTATGCTACAATTTGTCTAATATTGTAATGTTTATATGGACAACGGCAACGACAGTAGTAGCTGTATTGTTAGATGCATAACCTGTACAAGAATATCTCGAAATATGTAATATTATCTCATGTTCAATTAGTTTGGAAAAGGCCAAATGGCTAGTTTAGTTTAGATTGGAGAAGGGTTGACAGGTTGGGAAAGCATAGAGAACATAAAGCCCAGCCTGAAGGGCTGGGGGCGACAAAACTTTTCACCTGCTGATGACAACTGTAGCTAATTTAAAGTTGTTACAACTTTAAATTAGCTACAGTTGTCATCAGCAGGTGAAAAGTTTTGTCGCCCCCAGCCCTTCAGGCTGGGCTTTATGTTCTCTATGCTTTCCCAACCTGTCAACCCTTCTCCAATCTAATGTAATATTATCTCAGTTTTCCGAGCCGGCCGTGGGAGCGATTGGGGAGTGATTGCAGTTTGCTTAGTCATTTAAAATTTCAATATTATAGAAAGTAGGCCTAGATGGATGGGCTCTTTATGACATTGTTTTCTCACAAAATAATCAATGAACTTGAATGTAATTTAGAACAAGAAATGCAAGGAACTTATATGTTTATGTGTAAGATTTTTTTTTAGGTATAACTTATAGGCCTACCTACTTATCAAACCCTATGATTCTTAAATAAAACATTAGTATTGGCTGTATCGTGTAGTAAAGTACGACGGAATCGACAGTGTCGATTCTGTCAATCCTCTGGCAAGTTTTTTCCGGGTATTTCCTCGGTAGGGATTGAGTCCTCTTAAACATCCCTTCACAATAATTGTCATAACTAACATCAATATATGAATAGGCCTAGCTAGACTCTTGAAGCACCATTGCACCCAGACATGTTAAACACGAAAAATGTATGTGTAAAAGTACGGCGAAGAACACTGTCTTCCAAACTCTTGCAGTCGAGTTTTTTAACAGGTATACACGTTTCTATTGTTTTGTTTTGGCATTATTTTTCCGATGCCGGATTATTCACAATATAGAATAATATGATCTAGGTTGATTGTTTGAGATCGAACATAACTTTCAGATAGGGGATGTGTTTATTTTATGTTGAATATGAACTATATTTGAACGAATAGAAAATGATTACAGTTTATTTTATCTTATTATTGTATGCCATTTATAGAACGTTAGATCATTTGTCAGTGAAGTATTAGAAAATCTACACTCACAATTAGATTGAAAATTATCAATGTACGGATAATATGGGGTAAAATGGATTTGTTTGCAAAATAATTATTAAGATTATTTCAAAAATACAGCAAAATCCATAACTAATAATTGTATTGTATTATTGTTATAGGGAACCTAAGTGGGCGTTGTCCGGTTCTCTCCGGTCAGCGTGGTATAGGCGATTAACCCATGCTAAATGTTTCGTAAGCGATAGCGCGAGAACCCGATCACGGACCGGAATTATATTCATACTGTAAGAAAACTATAATCTTTCCTCTTTGCGTGGATATACATAACTTTGCTCTATCACAAATATTAATGGACATTGTTTTGAGTTGAAGTGAATTCTACATTTACACTGTTGCCAAAACCTTCCAAACTGCTCATGAAAAAGCACGTAAAATCATTTTGTCCGTGGCATCAGCATAACATTTGGTATCCGAATTGCTTTGTGGCTACTGTGAGGTCACTGGGTTGTACTAGATTATACACTAGGGAAAACGCCAAAGTCGTGTTAAGCGAGTGAGTGAAACATGTGTATAGTACCCGGTATCATTCCCCATACTGGGCTAGATCGTGCCTTAGGTATATGGGAGAAAAGGCGATGTTCCCAGGTACTCAACACTTGGCTCACACACTCGTTTAACATCGACTTTGGCGTTTTCCTAGTTTAAATTGAACATTCAAACGTATTAGAGTGAAACATTAACAAATTTCCAAGATAAAACAAAATCACCTAATTTTTATTTCCCATTTCACACCCCTCAAAAATGATATGTAGGTGTAAACATATAAAAAAGTTCAAAACTAACGAGTATCGAACCCCAACCCTCCGTGCGGTAAGCTCTATGCTTACCACTAGGCCATGGCAGACACGTAGAGTTCGTCCCGCTAGCTGCTACTAAACAAATGGTATCGATATTTTAAAATATCAGGGATTAAATCGTAATGGATCTAGCTGATTTTGTTAACAGTTCTCAGTAAACTCGTGCCGGATGTCTGTTTAAAATTTCAGCGCAATCTGTTCAGCGGTTCGGCTGATTTTCGACGTACAGACAGACAGAATCACAGAATGAGAGCCGTTTGAGTTGAATGGAGACACTCGGTCGCTCCGCTCCCTCGTTTAATTACTAATAAAATATCCTTTAATGTGCCAACAAAATCTTGAATGCGAAGTACAATTAGCAACCATGGACAGGCGCGTGGTATGCGAGGATGCCACTGGGCCCCTATTCAGTAACTTCACGGGTTCAACTCTGTCACCGGGACCGACTCGGGAGTAACAGTAATCGTTCCGGTTGTTGTTGGTCGAGGTCGAAAGGTATGATTTACATGGCAGTGGGCGGTCAAATGTGAACAAATGATTCGCAGTCAGTTGTCAAATATTCAAAATGACATAGATGTGTGTATTATTTCCAATCGGGGAGAAATTGGATTTAAATGGTATAATTTCATGAAAAAAGGGAACGCACAGGACTTTTAGGGGTAGGCCCCTAATAAAGGTAGGTTTTCTTTGAGCATACTATTGTTATTCGTTTGAGAAAGTTAATAATCTGGTTGTGTTTACGTGTAGGCCAAGGCTTATCATCCACCATTTTATACAAATATAACCCGAGTCGGACTCGGTTGTCACGGATTATATCGCAACGATATCGACCTCAACTGGGTCGATCACTTACAACCGAGTCGATTACGGTAGAAAACGCCCGGGTCCAACTCCGTCAGAGTTATAGAATCGCAGTCCAGCTGCACACAACGTAGCTGCGTCTCGCTTAGGTTGCCGCTCAGTCGGAGTACATTTGCGACAGCGCGCAATCATGGGTCCATTTAACTCATAATAGTTTGAATTTAGGAAGCGTCATCGAGCAAAGTAGAATGCCATCATCTTCTTCACAAAATTATGCATCTTGTGATGTTATTGGTTTAGATTTCTTTTGCGCGAGTCAAAAGATATGGCGAGTTACATTTTCGTACCATGCTAATTCTTATGGGCGCTGAGACCAGAGAGAACCAATTTCCTTCCCGCCTTCAAAACTTAGGTTCCCTATTATGTCTGCCTTTCTATGAAGTATGCAAATATACTCCTCTTATTTCAATTCTATTGTATGCCGATGTCACCGATTATAATTACCTTGCAAGGACGATTCTTTAGTCGCCGTTTGCTTTGCAAATATTATAATTATTATATTGTTGAACATTAATTATATTTTAGTTGATTAAAAAATCTAGACTGAATCGCCATATTTTGATCCAGCGACCTTCTGTATTGGAAGCAGGAATACAAACACAGGACCGTTGAGCTACACAAATTATATGCTGCAATGCGTGAAATATAACAATAATGGTAATTAGGTAGGCCTAATATCCGACACATTTAATAATTATTCCGAGAAAACACCAGTGCCCATTTCCAGAGGACATTCTACAAATCAAGGGCCATGTGCATAAAATAAATGAGTCCTCCTACCATCTTATCCTTACTCGCATGCTGATTTTCTTAGCTGATAGTTTTTGTTTATTATTATTTCTGGAAATACTAGTTTGAACAAAATATATTTTTGATTGAATGTTGTATTATTATCTATACCTTTGCAAGGAATAAACTATTTTTCGACACCTTAGATTTCTCTTATTTCGAATAGGCCTAGATTAAACAACGTACCGCGGCAACTATTATTTTCTTATTCAAAAGCAAAAATTATCGTTTCTGTTGAAATATTTTTAGGGTGAGATAGGCCTACCTTTTTTCTGCTATCACCTCATTTCGAAGTGAGAGGTGTGTGGATATTATATATTATGAATAGTTAGCCTGGCCCTTTACTCGACGATTATTGGATGAGCGTAGCGAAAACTTCAATTCCACTGACCCCTCAAAAAATTTAGCTCCAATGTTTTTTTTTGTTTTTTTTCTGCCTGTTTGTTCGCACGATTCCGGGCAAACGGCATGCGATCTTGATGAAATTTTGAGGGGACCTTCGAAATCTCTGAACTTAGACGTGCCACGTTTTTGGGTACAATCGAAGAAATATTTCTCGTGAATATCGTACTTTTACGATTTATTTTTATTTTTAGTGCGATATTTTCGTGACATTTGGGCCGATTCTGACCAAATGGGTGAGGCTAGAACGTTCATATTTCACAAGGACATTAAGGTTATAGTGATGTATTGCTTTCTGAAAGAAAAAGTTGAAAACATTATCCAGAAACCATATAAATAAAGGTTTTAAATTCAGTTTTTTTAGGTATTTAATAACAATTAGCAAGTAACAATAGAAACTTGACAACAATCACCTACAATGCGTTCATAAAGCACTTGATAAGTAAAGAGATCCCACGCAAACTAAAAAGTTACAAAAAAGCTCATCCATCATCGCGACGGGACTTTAGCGTTTTCCTAGTAGGAATCATTCACTGCATTAACATTTTAAAATTCGCATTGAATAATAAATTCGTACGAGCCAACAATAGATGAGTTTCCCACTGACAGAGCGCCCGCTTATCTCAGGTTACACTCAACAGTTGCGCGGCTTTGCCACGTTAGCGCTTCACTCGATCTCACTAGCGCGCTCAGTGGCTAAACACGGTGCCCATAATAAATTTAAAGTTGTTCAGAATCGGCCTCCTTGTTGATACTGTCCATACCAAAATATTGCTATATTTCCTACTAAAAAAATCGATCTTTGGTTGGTTATCGCTCACTCGTCTATTGAGTTAGTTGTCTACAGGGTTGGCTTGATTGCTTTGGTTTACTGTCCCCCACTCAAAATCAGTTATATAACTGAGTGGGTAGACTCATACAATTTATTTATTTATTTAAGAGCCTAATGCATAGACAGGTTTCAGGCGCGGCTGCAGAGTGTTAGAAATAAAATAACAAGCTCTACAGTTATGATCAAATAATTATGAAAAAATTCAACCATACTCAAAAATAAATTTTGAACACATCGGATTTGTCTATTTTTTTCTTTGGTCGGTTATTGCTTCGGAAAAAAATGATAACTTTGGAACTTGATGATGAACTTCACTGCATTGAAATAAGTAATATCCATTTTTCATGACAGCGCGGTATTAATTTTACTATTCTGAACACTGTGGTGAAATTTGATATTGTTTGAACCATAATTATGGTCATAATCGTTAAATTACATCAGTAAAAGTTACACAAAACGGCTCAGAAGTAGGCCCAAAATGGGATTTGATGGCTGCACAGAGTTCCGCGTCTGTGCGTTAGGATCGCATGTACGAAAGCCGATAACGGCAGCTTTGACGTCATCACAGTCTGATATCGCCATCGTGAGGTAGGGCCTACCCCGTCAAACGCAAATGTCGAGCCCTACCAGTGACCCTTACCAGTGAAACTTACTTTGTTTTTATGTTCATATAATTTTCGTAACATGACGACAGTAACCATAGCAAATTTAATAAAAAGCATTGTATCTTGGGAACTAGGTACAGATTGTAAACAAAATAAACAAAAGAAGGTAGCTTTTGTTTCTAGGAAATCTGTTTTGAAAAGCACTGCATCCACCGCTTGCTTGATGTATCATGAGAAATTAACTATAAGTAATTATGTTGACATTCTGTGATCATCACTCCATGATTTTATTCGCGCATGATATTCTGTAGTCGAGAATATTTCAGGTGACCACCCGTTTGACCGGTACCGTACCGTTTTCATAACCCTTGTCCCGGTGTCCCCAGCAACTAATAAAAAATTACGTTTTTGTACCGGTTTGCAATTTTAGTGAGAAAGTGACCTGGTATTTTCTTAACTATACCGTGCATGGAAAGATAATGTTTTATAAAAATATGCTCCTCTGATAATACTTATAGTAAAACAATGAAAAAGTTCTTCCACTTCCAAGAAGATAATTCATTTTCTCTAGGGGTTTGCGAGTATTATTAATGATTTTGGTGGAGGTGCCGGGTCGCGCTCGTGTGTGAAAACGTAAAAATCGTTAGGCCTATACATTTTTGACGCTACCTTACAAATGCTGATAACTTACCATAATAGAAATAATATAAGTCTTATGATACAAATTTATATTCATTTAGGAAGTTTTGAACTTTTTCGGGGAACAAAATATAATAAAAATATGTCACTATAGTGTTTGTGCACAAACGCAAAAATGTGACTTTTTATCAACTATTAGTGTTTGTGCACAAACGCAAAAATCAATTTTTACTTTGATATTCAATGCCAATTTACGAGAACGTTTGAAAACATATTGTTGGTTTATCAGTCTTAAAAACATGCTGTCACATGTGTTATAATACTTCAATGCACAGATAATTATACGAAGTCGCCGAGATAGTGCATGACATGCGTTTGTTCGGCTGCGCGTCTTATTTACTTCCGCTGTCGCGACGAGCACATTGTGAGATATATAAGCGCCAAACCGCTCATACTTTACCATTCGGCCATGTAGGAATGTCTTGGTGATTTAGCTGTGTAAGTTTTTATAAATGCTATGTTATATTTCAGGTCAATTGAACATTTCGTTACTGCTTTTGTCAATCGACAGCAAATAAATGCAGGAACAAAGCTGCATCGCAGTCTTGCATCACAAATATAATAATTTCTTTAAAACAGAGCGGCTTCATTGATGGAATTTTTAAAACTGAATAGTGTGGCCAACACTGTAAATACAATTTGGAATTTAAAGTCCGTCTGGTTGTATGCTACTGTAGCAGTACACAACGTTTATTGTTGTTTGTTCCGTGCTTAGAGATAATTTGCGTGTTTGTTATCCCACACATAACAAAAACTTGTAAAAATACAGCCAAACCTTACACACTCAAAAGAAATGAGATCTAAAAAAATCACCTCAAATCTGCTTGCTGTATAAGGTGCTTGCACCGCGGCTTGGCTGCGGCGCCCTAACTGGCACCTAGATATAAATCAAGATAATATTCTTTTTGGATGAGCGAAGCGAAGATTCCATTCTACTACACTGGAGAAAAAAATCCGGAGTGTTTTTTTTTCTTTTTTTTCTGTTTGTATTTTTGTGTGTCTGTGAACACGATTCCGGCTAAACCGATACTCCAATTGCGATGAAATTTTCTGGAGCCCTAAAAAACTCTGAATATAGAACTGCACGATTCGAAAAATCAATCGAAAAATTATTTCTCATGAAAAATGCAATTTTACGATTTTTTTCGATTTTCTTGTTTTTTTCTGTTTGTATTTTTGTGTGTTTGTGAACACGATTCCGGCTAAACCCGATACTCCAATTGCGATGAAATTTTCTGGAGGTCTTTGAAATCTCTGAACTTAAAACTGCCACGGTTTTGAGCGCAATCGAAAGATTATTTCTCATTAAAATCGCAATTTTACGAATTTTTTTCGTTTTTCTTATTTTTTCTGTTTGTATTTTTGTCTGTTTGTTAACACGATTCCGGCTAAACCGATACTCCAATTGCGATGAAATTTTATAAAGACCATTGAAATCTTTGAACTTAGAACTGCCACGTTTTTGAGCGCAATCGGAAAATCATTTCTCATGAAAATCGCAATTTTACGATTTTTTTTTTTCGTTTTTTAAAAAAATTCTTCGACTTTTAACACCTACATGCTTTATTTGATTTTAATGATTTTTTCACAGAACCATAATTTTATGAATTAAGATATTTTTGTGAAATTTGAGTATAATCGAAAAATTATTTCTTATGAAAATCGAAATTTTACGGGGTTTTACTTTTTTTAAACAATTCTTTGACTTGTAACACCTATATGCTTTATCCGATTGTAATGAATTTTTCACAGAACCTTAATTTTATGAATTTAAATATTCGTGTGAAATTTGAGCGCAATCGAATAATTATTTCTTTTAAAAACCGAAATTTTTCGATGTTTTTTTTTTTTAAATTATGATTAATTAAAAAAAAGGTTTATTTTTTATTAAATTTAATTTAATTTAAAAAAATCTTGAACTTAGTAATAATTTTTTTACCGAACAACAGAAAATCCGCATAACACATGGCAGCTCAATGCACCAATTACGCTCATCCAACAACGCGGCGGGACTTAAGCGTTTTCCTAGTTATAGCACTATGACTGGATCGTATTATATACCCCTAATAGTATTCACCAAATTCGATTCCATATTATTGTTATAACATGATCGAACATTAATTTCATGGAGTAGATGATAACTTTCTTAATGCATTACTAAAATGCGTAAACTGTGTTTCAAGATCTATGTTTATACGAATTGTAGCTATGGTTGACGAACCAAAAAGGAAGTGTCCTAAACTCAAGAAAGTAATCGATCAGACACTGTCTATTTTTGTGGCGGCAAATTGTTAGACATTGAGTCAGTTATCGACCTGTACCAAAAGGTCATGTTTTTTACTCGTATCTGTTACCGTATGAAGATACATATTGAAAACTTAATGTGAAATTCCACTATTCTTGCCGTTGGGCTGTTGATCAATTATCTTGTGCTATTGAAAAAACAAAATACACCCAGTAGTAAAACCCCCAGTAAAACCGATTTACTCTACAAGAGCTGGTAAGTGTCGGTGAAACTTTATAAAAAGTGTCTAAGGTCGAAGAGACTGTTCAAGAAAACAATAATGACGAAGAACCATGTACGTGGACATCAAACCTTCCGAGAGAATGTTTTTGCACCAAGCTGATATACTATATTCATTATTGTGAGGTTTAAACCTTATAGCAATGAGCAAAACTAATGAGCAAAACTAACTAATTGATAATAACAATCAGGTATAGGCCAACATAGTATTAATAAAATTACCCTTTCAATTACAATTTTAATATTTAACGTGTTTTGGTAACATCACAAATATTTTTGGTAGTTTAATACCCCCCAAATAAAAAAAATTGCAAAAAAAAAACGGCAGCCAAGCTCTCCTTCAAAAGTTTTCGGCTGTGAATGCTGTGGGATATAGAAGTTGAGCCAAGCATTTCATTCTTTCTCCCTAGTTTCGCATAGAAAAGAAGTAAGATCATTTCGCCTGTTGACAAGCGCTAAGCCAACCATTTACCATCATTTAAATACATGCAATTTTAAAAAAATATTTCGCTGAATACATTATTTTCATCACAATAGATTTGAAATGTGTGGAGGCAGGTAGAAAAAACCCATGTTCGCTCCCAAGTTCGGTCACGCCAAAAAAGGTGGAAAGGGAAAAATGCAGACAATAGACGGGACGACCGGTCCCGGTCTCGTCCGCGGATGGTCACCTTGTATCTCAAGGATAGATAAACTTTAGTTACCCACCCACCCAGCAAGCCGGAAGTTTTTCGTCGATTTTTCGCAATATTTTAACACAGAACTGGTTATCGGATCGGGCTGATTTTTTTTTTGTAGATCATGAACCACATATCAGGTCATACACCGAGTTTCAAGATTGTAAATTTTTCGGGGCGGCGTGTGCAGATAGCTGAAAACCCCCCAACTCGGGTGGGAGTAAACAGGGTCGAGTTAACCATCGCCTAGCTTGGCTGCGGGCGAACGACCGTCGCCCTAGATTACGTTCCAGTAGAAGCCATACAAGAATGTCATGCACACTTTAACATGCCTACGTGCTACATAATAAATTAATATTTGACGTGACATGTGTCAGAAAATTTAAGTAATTGATTCAAATTATTACATATTTAAATTATGTTAGAAGTTTTATTGCCAATTTGTCTGTCACATGTGTTCGGTTTGGCCCCCGGACCTCACAGTGAATAGTAGTACTCTGCGCGACAGCGGAAGTAAATAAGACGCGCGGCCGAACAAACGCATGTCATGCACTATCTCAGCGACTTCGTATAACTATCTGTGCATTGAAGTATTATAACACATGTGACAGCATGTTTTTAAGACTGATAAACCAACAATATGTTTTCAAACGTTTTCGTAAATTGGCATTGAATATCAAAGTAAAATTGATAATAAGTCACATTTTTGCGTTTTAGACCAATTTAAATACTCTTAAACTATTTTTAATGGGTAAATGTGGGTATTCACTGGAACGGTCGATTCGTCTTCTAAATAATCGTACAAAGTTATTGATTTAGAACAAGGATCAAAAGGGTGAAACGTCATGCGGAAGCGTCGCGGCGCGCTCAAAACGGCATGTAGAACAAGGCGGATTCTTTTCGTATACGGTTTATGGTATGTATTTTGAATTAGGCTTTCTAAAAAGTATAATGTCATCTTGTTCTACCGCCGGTAGGGGTCCAACTTTCATAACTTGCCGATTGCCGCTGCACGGATGCGAGAAAGCCTTCGCCATTAGAGTAATTTGCACTGGAAAGTTATAAAAATTGTTTCCGTCACAAATTATAAGTGAACAACAATAATGGAATGAGTAAAAAAAAGTAAAAAAGTTTTCCTAGACGGGGCTCGAACCGACGTCCTCTCGCATGCAAAAAAGAGCTCTAACCACTCGGCCAACAATGACCACGGTAAACGTGCGGTCTAGAGTGATATTTATACAGATGCACGATAACTTGCGATAAGCGTAAACATTTGTCATGACTATTAGGACACTTTTAATAGTTATAAAACGTTCTGTCGATATTTCTAGAGTGTAATTTACGTCTCTTTTCACAAGATGTACATTATAATTATTTATTTTGTCATTAAAAACTTCGGATGTGGCAGTCAGTCGCATGAAATCATCCAACTCGCCACCAAATAATATCTCGTGGTTTGAAACGTGGCTGGTAATGCGGGTAGCCTAGGACCCAAGGGGAGAAGACGCAACTGTATTGGCAGAGCTACCGATAGCGGACGATTTAGTTTAGGTAGTCACCGCAAAATTTGAAAGCGCTCGGCCCTGCTTCCGACTCTTAATGCAAATTAATAAATAAAAATAAATAAATAAATTGTAGGTATTTAGAGTATACCCACTCAGTTATATAACTGATTTTCAGTGGGGGACAGTAAATCAAAGCAACCAAGCCAACCCTGTAGGTAGGCCCCGACGCAATTGACGAGTGAGCGATAACCAACCAAAGATCGATATTTTAAATAGGAAATACATAGCAATCAGTGGTATGGACAGTGCGAACACCCGCAAATCAACACCAGAATCAACAAGGCCGATTCAGAACAACTCTGAATTTATTATGTGCTTCGTTGCTAGGATGGCTCCAAAGTCACCGTTTACAAACTCCTAAGACAAGAACTGAAAGTCCAAATCAGAAGTTAAAAAACTTCAGTCTTTGGCGGGAATCGAACCCTGGACCTTCTGCACTGGAAGTGTCAGATACGCTAACCACAAGACCAACAAGCCACACAAACAAGACCAACGAGCCTAGTCTTATTAGAATTGTTGATTTAGGTGTGATTCCGGTTACAGTAGTCAAAAACTTCTAGGCCTTCTTGTGAATTTTGGTCTCTTTGGGTAATGTGCAATGTTTTGTGTTATAAAAGTATTTTGTATAGGTGTAGTCTAGTAGGTGTACTGTACCGGTAGTTAGACAATATGTGAGGAGTACGTCCTGGTGGTGTGTGTGTTTTGTTGTGTGTGCCTATTATTCTGTAGCTGTACAGTTGGCTGCTTGAAACACTGTCCTAAGGGCATAATGTGTTTTTTGAGTAGTCGAGGAGGTGGGATTTGTACTTCCCGCTGTAGGTCTACACTATTTAGGTTTTATGTAGTAGTTTGTTCGTGACTTTCCATGTCCTGAAGCTGTAAGATTAATAATAATTTCTAAATGTTTGAATCCTACAGGACCGGCCCTAAGTCTGGTTGGGAGATGATGACATGTCCCCAATAACTTGTTACCGGTACCTCCACACACACACACACACAACACTTTTAGTGAAGTTTTTACTGCTCAGTAGGCCTACATCTTCTCAAAAATTATTTAAATTTTGTCTTTTATGACAGACATTTCTAAAAATCTTCCCAAGTCTATCTGTCCTCCTACAGTCTTTCTTTAAATAGTATAATATCAAACTCTCAGACCCATGATTCTCCAATGTTTTTTTTGTATTTTAATAATAATAATAATAATAATGAATATATGGTTTTTAAGCATAAGCCCGCTTTAAGGACATAGTTATTGATTGATAGCAGTTGTTGAAAAAGTTTGCCCCGACTGGGGTTCGAACCCAGAACCTCCGGCTTAACGTGCCATAGCTCTACCAATTAAGCTACCGGGACCACAGAACAAACCTTTAGGAAACTGCTATTTGTTGTGACTGTTGACTTACATGACATAAATCCAACAGAAGACGGCAATGTAGCTGTCAAATCTGAAAGATTGCATGGATAAATTCAATCAATCTCATCTCCCATGAGTTGGGTAGTATGAATATATGGTTTTTAAGCATAAGCCCGCTTTAAGGACATAGTTATTGATTGATAGCAGTTGTCGAAAAAGTTTGCCCCGACTGGGGTTCGAACCCAGAACCTCCGGCTTAACGTGCCATAGCTCTACCAATTAAGCTACCGGGACCACAGAACAAACCTTTAGGAAACTGCTATTTGTTGTGACTGTTGACTTACATGACATAAATCCAACAGAAGACGGCAATGTAGCTGTCAAATCTGAAAGATTGCATGGATAAATTCAATCACATCTCATCTCCCATGAGTTGGGTAGTATGAATATATGGTTTTTAAGCATAAGCCCGCTTTAAGGACATAGTTATTGATTGATAGCAGTTGTCGAAAAAGTTTGCCCCGACTGGGTCAACAGTCACAACAAATAGCAGTTTCCTAAAGGTTTGTTCTGTGGTCCCGGTAGCTTAATTGGTAGAGCTATGGCACGTTAAGCCGGAGGTTCTGGGTTCGAACCCCAGTCGGGGCAAACTTTTTCGACAACTGCTATCAATCAATAATAATAATAATAATAATAATAATAATAATAATAATAATAATAATAATATTAATTATAATAATAATCTTTATTGCAATTCATACACATTATGTTACATTATACATAGTAGGCCTACATACTAAAATAAAACAAAACAAATTTATAAACATTCTGCTTAAATTAGGCCTCCTACTCTAGGCTACATGTTGATTTACATTACGGTAATTCCTACTTAATGTAATTCTATTTAGAGACTAGGGCCTACCTAGGTCAATTATTAAAATCAAATCAAGTCAAGCTTTATTCGAACTTCTTTTCCTTACATGCAGGGGTCGAAATTAACTTTTTTTGCCACTAGCCCTTCGGGCAAATGGCAACAATAGTTCTCTAGCCCGAGAGCATTTTTACTAGCCCGCAATCAAATAGGTCATATTGATATAAAACGATCATACGTGAATGTTTGGCCCAACTCAAATGCGCGCACTCTGATGTTGATTATTTCTGCTGAACAGTTGGTAATATCTTTACCAAATTTTGCTTGAATGTTAATAAAGTAAGGCCTACTTTTATATTGATATCCGCAGTTAATTATAAAAAATAAATCTTAATGATCCATTGCGAGACATAAGTCCAAAAGAGAAAAAAATGGGAAATTCAAAACATGGATTTCGGTTCTGTTAATTTCCACCAAACCGTTCATCTTAACCTGCGCGTTCACACTTAAACGTTGATATCCAGCATGCAAATTTGCGTTAAATCTGTACACTTTGAATAAATTCCGGAAGTTGACCAAAATGGAGTAAATTACAGTGATTTCACTCATTTTTAATTCAAAATCAATTAATTAATTTAGGAACGCGTACAGGATATCATTCATTTATTCTTTATTAACGTTATTATGAAATGTTATCGGGCTAACGGTGTTATAAACTGATAATACGGTAGGTAAACCCTTTAAAAAAACAAAAAACAAACAGAAAGCTGTGCATCTAGACTCGTGTCCGCGGAAGCCTCAGTGACTCCTCTAAAATCACAATATTCGCAGGGTTTGACGTGTGTGTTGGGGGGGGGGGGGGGAATTAGGGAGGGACCGGAAACAATTTGCACAATCTAAGATTTTTTGAACAGCAATTGAGAACTCTGGAAAAATTACTCGCCCGTCGGGCTATTGAAATGAGATTTTTACTAGCCCGACCAAAGTTTCACTAGCCTCAGGCGAGCGGGCAAGCGTTAATTTCGACCCCTGCTTACATGTAGTACATATTATACATAATTGAAATAAATATTAGGCCTATGGAACTGCTTGGTACAGTTGTGGGTAGAGTATTGTCTAAATTACAACTGGTCTACGTATATATTGATTTATGACATTGCTCCAGAGATTGAGTTTAGTGGATTCCTAGAAGAGAGACCTGATCGCATTCCTGGACCTTCCTTAAATTCCAGCACCTCAGGTAAGCTTTCTTTCACCTTCAAGTGGGATGTGTGCAGAAGCGGCCATCTTATCTCCACATTAGTGAGCTTCATTCTATCTAGGCCTAGTCTAGTCTAGCTAGAATCATTTGTGATGTTTGGACTGCACTAGCTTTGTCAGAACTTGATAGTGACCGTGAAGAATTGATTGAGATTACAATGTTTGTAGGGCCTATGCTAATTAGTAAGCATTCAGGATGTTAATCCTAGATTGAAAATTGCAGTAGGCCTAAATATTCTAGCCTTTTTTATTTTTTAGTTCCAAGAGCTTAGCATTTGGTTAGCTTGGTCTGCAGTTGTTGTGTGTTGGTGAGGCCATCATTAGTGTTGTGTGATTCACGAGGAAAGTGTTTGTCAATTTGTACACTCTTGTCTGAAGGTTAGAGCCTACGTACTTTGCAAACAGATATGTAAGTAGTTACCTACTAGTGCTGAACATTGGTTTTCCGGGAATATTATTCTAGGCCAATTTGGAAAATGTAGGAAGTTACCTGAAAATTGTCCATAGTGTAAATAATGCTTATTGGTTACCGTACCTAAGCCATGTTATCTGCCTATTTCGCTTCCTCCAAAAATTTTCCAGAAAGTCATCTATGGATAATTATCATTTTTGTGATATCGCACGTCAAAGTGAAGTTCGTAGAAAGCTACAATCAACTAAAAAAGATTGCGGTGGATTTCATTTGTTTCCCTTAAATTAACAACAAATATAAAACCACCGCACTGTGTGCGAAACCTTTCTCCTTAGAAACATCAATTTGGCATGCAAGATCACAATACCTGACCAATAACTAACAATTCATCAACCAATCCCATTTGGCCATACAAAATTTTACTAAATTAAATTTGTAATCCCCTGCAGATTTAGCATCAATTTCCACAGAAGTAGCGCACAGGAATTAGGGTGAGTTCCTTGGGATAGAGGCTTGACCTTGACCAGCCAATGATAAAATATTGTTGCACTAGACAGATGCGCCGCATAGAGAATTTTGTAATCAGTGAGCAAAAATTTCCGGGTATCGGTATCCCTAATTTAGTCCTAGTTGGAAGGCCTACCTCGAACTTTGCCTCAAGTATTGACACAAACAATTCAAGTTGTCCCATACAATAATTGTATTACAACATCGTAGTTTTAAAGAGTTTATTACATGACAATTAATGTTTCATTAAAAATGTATTGTGCTGATCCAGGATCCGAGAGTGACATGAATAGATTAGTTAGGCCTACCAACAGAGTTCTTACCTAAAGTATGTAGTTTGCCTACCTAGTTATAGTAGGTACCTTTGTGTCAATGAGCTAGGTGCCTACTCCACTTGACCACTTCTGGTAAGCTGTTTATCCCACTCTTTATATCATTCGTTCAACAATGGGTTTAATTAAGGCTACAGATGATACATTTTCAAGGAAGAAAGTAGACTTAGGCCTATGTAATGGTATAAGTAAGAACTAAAGCAAGAGGCAGTTTAGACATAACCAAAAAGAGAAACTTTTTTAAGCTTAATTTGGAACTTGGAAGCAAATTATATTAGCCGAGTAAGACTACGGTGTAGCCTAGGAATCCAGTCTATAATGTCCGGCTCGTGTTGATTGTGTGCGTTCGACAGGGGGGCCGATCTGGTGAGGACCCGACAGCGTGCTGCGTCGTCTGACAAGGCTCTGCCTGTGAAGGGGCCCAAGGAGTTTCAACCGACCGGCTCGTGGCTGGAAGCGAAGCAGATACAAAGCTCGCTCGACGAACAGAGAGCTCTGCTGGAGATTGAGCGGGTTGAGAAGCAGTAAGTAATATGTAATGCAAGGACTACCCGTGGTATATTTGCCCCAACGAAAAAATGCAGATCTTGGTATTGGTAGAATGAATCGGGAAAAGGGGAAAGTCGCCCTTTTTTATGAAAAGAAAAATTTTTACCAACGCAAGAAAAAATTATCTGTGCTGGAACAGAGTTTCCGGTTAAAGATCCACGCTGAGCTAAGCGTGAATGAATGGACAAAGTTGTTATGTTGGGAAAAAAAATTTCGAGCCCCCTGCATTCTTTCTTTGGAAAAATTAGATATCTTTTTTTTTGCAGACAGGGTTCTCAAAAACCTGGATAGTAAAAAATGCAAGAAAGTCAGGTAGGATGGGTAAATTTGTTTGTTTTTATATAGTCCACAGCCAAAACTGATGATACTTTCACCCCCCGACCTGACTGTAACAGGGTGTTTGATTTTATTTTAAATACATACGGCACATTAAATTGTAAAGAGTGGGGGGGCAAACAGGCGCAGCTAAGGGGAAAAGGAGGTTTTATTTAAAAAAAAAAATCGAAAAATTGCGATTTTCATAAAAAATTTTTTCGTTGCGCTAAAAATTTCACACGAATATATTAATTCAGGGAAATTTAAAGGTTCTTTAAAAAAAATCTTTACATGGGATAAAGAATGTGATTTTTGTTGACCCACTAGTTAAATGTTACTACTTCAACCTTTGGCGACTAGTGGCAGATAAAAAATTTAATTGCGTACTTCAGACTTTTTTTTAAAAAAAGTTGGTTTTTCGCCCCTCAGTTTTACAATGATTGCAACGCTTGTTCTGCCCCGTTGATTGGCCTGGATTTCTTCTACATCCCCACACAAGTAAGAAAAAGGCCAAATTATATCCTGTGCCACGGTCCTGCATGAGTCACTAGCAAGCAAATGATCATCAGTTTGAACACACTGCAAGGACCAGGGTTTAGCTCCACATCCCCAGAAAGGCAAAACAACGGAAAAGCTCCCAAAATGTTGAAGGGGAAATACTCTTGGCCTTGTGCTATTTCGTCGCCTTCTTGTCCTTGTTTACACTCCCAAACATTAGTCAAGCAACCGGTCTTATTTTTTTTAGAAAAAACTTCCACACGACTTCCCAGGGAAAAAACCCAGCATCTTATTGAAACCAATTCACTTTCCAAAAATGCATAGACCTTTTACATTTGTTTGGGTTAAAATCGTGCTCCATTTGCAAATTTGCATCCCTAATTGATCATTCTAAATGTCAGAAAAAAACAATGAAACAAAACCACCAAAAGCACGAAAAACCTTTCTTGCCCTTTCCTTTCTTCGACTAAGCCTCGCCCTAGAATTTGGCATCTTCGATCCCAACAGCCATAGTAAATGTTCTGATTTAAAATCGTCAATCTTTCCTCTTCCGAATCAGGGTTTTTCTTTACCCCTCAAAAAGATAGGAATGTCAACATATCACGTTAAATGTATTGACATTAGACATTAGACATTAGATCTGTTAGACCCTTCTTTCTCTTCTTTTCCTTCAACCTCTTCACCTGCAGCCAAGAGCTAGTATGGCACATGTGCCTGTGCCATAGCCAAGAGCTTGCAACTTGTAGTGTCTTTTTTTTTTGTTTTTTGTCCCGTCACAATTAGTGGGCACCTCTCCGTTTTCCACGGGTCTTGGTTCAAATCCAGGTTTAAAACTGGTTGTTTTGTCGCCCAATCACCAAGTTAGGAGGGGAAAACCCTCATAGTTGGCTGGAAAATGGACTTTCCACCCCTTTCCCATCACAAAACCCCTTTTTCTAATATGATGAAAAGGGCCCTGGCCAAGCAACAACAGAAAAGGGGGGCTTTTCTCTTTTTGCCAAGGGGCCTGGTTCGAAACCGGGTGATCATGGTGTTTTGCTCCCCAGCTTTAGAGTTGGGGGAAAGCCCCCTTCCTGGGTTTTTTGCTGACGGTGTGTCTCATAGAAGGTGGGAAGTAACCTTTCTGTTATGACAACATGCGCATAAATTTGCTTTTGCATGGCCCTTTACAGGGTTTTGGTTATGTGTTGTGAGTTTTGTTTGCATGTGGGTTTGCTGATTTTTTAGGGGGCCACCATCGCCATGAGTCCCAGAAGGACAAACGCGTCGTGGATTTTAAAGGTAAAAACTTTAAATTGCTGCGCGTCACAGCGGGGAAAAACTTTTGTCACTCCCAGCCCTTCAGGCTGGGATTTATGTTCTCTTTGCTTTCCCAACCTGTCAACCCTTCTTCAATTTAGGCTTATAGTTTATAAGTCATGGAAATAGGGGCTTTTTTTAAAGGGGTATTTAACCGCAAAACTCAAAAAATATATTTTATTCGGCAAAAAGTATGAATTAAGCAAATTTAAAAGAAAATTAGGGGCCCCATGACCCCCAAAAAAAAAATTTTCAAACATGCATTTTTTTGGCTAGGTCCCATCGGCAAAAAAACTCCCATAAGAAATAACATTGGGGGCGATCTTTATGCCCCCCTGACCTTGGAGGATTTTTATCCAAAAAAATATTGGCCTTATGACGTACTCTACAGCCTTTCTGTAAATTTTCTCTATATTTTGTTTGTAATTTGGGCAAGTATTCGGTCAAAATATGCAGGATTACCAAGTGGGGTGTGTTTTGGAATGCATATTTTTGCGTGTTTGGGGTTTTTTTAAGCACATTTCAAGACACGATGTTGTTTAGGGGCATTTTAGATTGGTACTATGGTCTAGTATCTATGTGGACCGAAAAAGAAGCAGGTTAAAGCCGATTTAAGAAATTTCTCAAAACACCAATTATTGCAAATTTCTGGATCAAAAAAATTCAAAAATTAGTGTTAAATCACAGTTACAAGATATAATTTTTTAAACGGTCATTTTAGTGTAGTATTGTGCTATAGATAATGTGGTAAAAAATAATTTTTGGGTATTTTTAGCCCCTTCAAGAAATTGACCCTATTATAGTCATTCTACGAGACCCTAACTAGGCCTTGCCTTCTTCTACTGGATGTACAACCACCTCTAGAAGTAAATCAAGGCACTCGGCACCTTTAAAGTGTCACTAGCTGTAGCTAGCACCCAGCGGACAGGCAGGGAGTGGTCGGCTCGTCCTATTTACGTAGCTAGAAAAATTGTCCCCAATAGTATGCCTGCACTAAGATTATGCAGTGTTTGATGAATCCATTAATATACAAACCTTGTTGTAATATTTACTATTCCCAGGACCCAGTGTTTAAAAGCATAATAGGCCAAATGCTTTGCGGTCTCCTGCTGGATTTCCATCAGCTCTGAATATAACGACGCCAGAACGAACTGAATATTTACGAGCGAGGTCGATAACGATAAGTATCTTCTGGACCCCTTGTTTATTATGTGATTGATAGTGTAGTAGGCCTAAAAATACTAATGTATTGACAAATATTAGGTCTACTTGTAAACTATCCTTAATCCTCCACCTTCATCTTGATGTGTTGTTCTTTAGCTTTCCTAAGCTAGGCCTAGGCCTATAATCTAGGCTGCAATCATGTTACAGTATTCTTTAGTGACTGATAGTGATAACTTACTTTATTTCTTCATATATAACACCTTAATTTTGCTGTTAAACTTATGAATATTGAAAACTCATAGGCTAATTGATTATCCCATTTAGTTGACTTCCAAACTGATCATTAATTAATTCTCCATTCATGTAAATAAAGCTAACGGTTGTGTTTGTGAATGTTCCAGGCAGCGGCTGGCCACGGCTGAATGGCAGCCGGAACTCGGCTTAGGCCTGGTAACTCGTCGCGTTGGCAACGATTGGGAGAGTTTCGGGTACGAGAGCGAGTGTAAGCTGTGGATCTACCCGGAAGAAGCCCTCTATCTTCTTGAGACGGTACGCACAATCTACAGGCCGAGATCAAATCTTGTGAAATTATATTAGCAGCATCTAAATACATAAAATAAAGAAATTGTATTTAGAGTCTACCCACTCAGTTATATACCGTATTGTTCCGAATATAGCGCGATGTTTTTTTCCGAAAATACAATCTCAAAAACAGCACTCGCGTTATTTCCGCGCGCTTGCATTTGAAATAGCGCCTGAACATAGGCCACGCCTCTATACAACTCCCGCGCATAGTCTGCTGCGCTTCGCCCCGCCCACCCACTCGAAGCCACTGAACTCGGCCGAACCTTGGGCGAAACTGTCTGCTAGTCGTCAGAATCCTTAGCCGTGATCACATCGTGACCTAGCTTGACCTACATAGATTTTGTTTGTCGGGGTTGTCTATCAACGTTGCTAAGAGCTAAGAGTCTACGTAACGTAATAATGAGTGATGAAGGAGAAGATGAAATGGCTCAAGATGAACAAATGAAGACTGCTGATCGCGTGGAAAAGAAAGGTTCCTCTGCCTTACAAATCAGCAAGGGATTGCGAAGGAGCTAGGCCTAGGCCTACGACCATAGATACTAGGGCCTGTATAACCCCCACCCCCACCCCCCCCACGACGTAAACATTGAAGACCAGGAATCAGACTGGTGAACTGTGGTTGACATGTGAGCTTGTGCTTGGCCCTACCCTGTAAAAAACCATAGGCCTAGGCCCTAACATTGTTCAAAATGTTTTGTTGTAAGTGTTTCATGTACATTTTAATTTTCTTTGATTTTTTTCTTTTTTCTTGAAATGATTCTGAAAAATTGGGGGTCGTGTTATATTCGAGGTCGTGCTTTATTCGGAACAATACGGTAACTGATTTTCAGTGGGGGACAGTAAATCAAAGCGACCAAGCCAACCCTGTAGGCCCCGAGGCAATCGACAAGTGAGCGATAACCAACCAAAGATCGATATTTTTTTTTAATATGAAATATAGCAATCAGTGGTATGGACAGTGCAAACACCCGCGGATCAACGCCAGAATCAACAAAGCTGATTCAGAACAACTCTGAATCTTTTTTAGTTATTCTTAGAGGTAATGAAAAATGGTGATATAAAAACGCAAATTTCGTTTTTAAAAACCCAAATTTCGCGTTTTTCGCGATTTCGAAAAAATTGTCAAAAACGTTTTTAAAAAATCCAAAAATCCAAAAAAAAAAAAAAAAACGGAGCCCCTTAAGTTAGGGATGACATCGATTACAAAATGTTAGAATCGATCATTGTGACCTAAAAATCGATTCAGAGTCGATTCCCAACAAAAAATAAATATTTATATGCACTGTTATTTTGGTGGACTATTTCCGCGGAGCCATATACGCGCCGTTATTTCCGCGGTCTATTTCCGTGAAGCCCGTGACGCGCGCGTTGCGTTGACTGTTTGATGACTGTACCGCCTACCGCACGCGTAATATTCAGTCTGGACCGGCACCTCCACCAAAACTGGACCGGCACCTCCACCATCCCTTACATTTTACACTCTAAACGGTTCAATTTCGCGAGTTAATTCGCGTTTTGACCAGTTTCATACAATTTTGTTCGTTATTTCGCGCTATACACGAGATTTCGCGAATTTCGCGATTTCAAAATGTGTTTTTTCCATCTCTAAATGATGTAATTCGTCGACAATATTACATTTTAGGCACTAAAAAGGACATTTAAAAAAATTCGCAAATTTCGTTATCACCATTTTTCACTACCTCTAGTTATTCTTGATAGGGAGGGCACTATTTGTTTTTTATCTGGATTTTTCTTAACTTATCATACATGTAGTTCATTTTAGTGTTAAGATAATGAAAGCCATAATAGGAACAGCTTGTTATCACTTTTGCAACTAACGCCACAATGGATTTTTTAATTGGTAGGCCCATGGTGGTATATATCTTTAGGTGATTTCACTGCCAGAATTTTGTGGTCGCTTAATGCACGCAGTGCAGACGGTCGCCGACAGAATGCGCGACGTGTCAGGTGGTAGTCACGTGACGTAGAACTTACAAGATGGCGGCCTTGAGGACCAATCAGATGGCTTGAATTCGGAAATTCGAATGTTCCGCCTACAGATCTGAATGCACAGCCTTCAATAAAGTGTAAACACACCGCCATCTCTCGAGGTATTAGAGTCGATAAAGAAGTTTAGAAAAACTTCTTTATCGACTTTCTCGTCACGTGACTACCACCTGTCACGTCGCGATCCTGGCGGCGTCCGTCTGAACTGCGTGCATTAAGCGACCACAAAAATAGCATTGCTGGATACGCAAGTGAAATCACCTAAAGATATATACCACCATGGGTAGGCCTATCTAGTATCTTGTAAAGTTTATTTGACGACAAATGAAGACTTAGTAGGCCTACGTAACTAAATGAGGTTACTTGCCTATTATATTTTGAAAACCCTTCTTCCAAAGGCTAGGGTTTTATTCAGAATACTAGAAAAACGCTTAAGTCCCGCCGCGTTGTTGGATGAGCGTAATTGGTGAATTGAGCTGCCATGTGTTTTGCGGATTTTCTGTTGTTCTGTGAAAAAAAAAAATTTTGAAATTTTTTTTTTTTTTTTGTTTGAAATTTTTTAAAATTAAATCAAATTAAATAAAAAAATTAATTTTTTTTTTTATTAATCGTAATTTTAAAAAAGGAAAAAATCGTAATATTGAAATTTTCATAAGAAATAATTATTCGATTACGCACAAATTTTACACGAATATATTAATTCTTAAAATTAAGGTTCTGTGAAAAAATCATTATAATTGGATGAGCGTAGCGAGCGTAGCGAGCGAAGCGAAGATTCCATTTCACTCCACTGGAGAAAAAAATCCGGAATGTTTTTTTTTTTTTTTTTTTTTTTCTGTTTGTATTATTGTGTGTTTGTTAACACGATTCCGGCTAAACCAATACTCAGATTGCGATGAAATTTTATGGAGGCCTTCGAAATCTCTGAACTTAGAACTGCCACGTTTTTGAGCGCAATCGGGAAATTTTTTCTCATAAAAAACGCAATTTTACGATTTTTTTCGATTTTTAAAAAATTTCTTCGACTTATAACACCTACATGCTTTTTCCGATTCTTATGATTTTTTCACAGAACCTTAATTTTATGAAATAAGATATTCGTGTGAAATTTGAGCGTAATCGAAAAATTATTTCTCATGAAAATCGTAATTTTACGGGTTTTTTCTTTTTTAAAACAATTCTTTGACTTATAACACCTACATGCTTTATCCTATTGTAATGATTTTTTTACAGAACCTTAATTTTATGAATTGATATGTTCGTGTTAAATTTTAGCGCAATCGAATAATTATTTTTTATTTAATTTAATTTAATTTAAAAAAATCTTCAACTAAGTAATGATTTTTTCACAGAACAACAGAAAATCCGCGTAACACATGGCAGCTCAATGCACCATATACGCTCATCCAACAACGCGGCGGGACTTAAGCGTTTTCCTAGTCGGATAAAGCATGTAGGTGTTATAAGCAGAAGAAATTTAAAAAATCGTAAAATTGCGATTTTCATGAGAAATAATTATTTGATTACGCTCAAATTTCACACGAATATATCAATTCATAAAATTAAGGTTCTGTGAAAAAATCATTACAATCGGATAAAGCATGTAGGAGTTATAAGTCGAAGAAATTTTTTTTAAATCGAAAAAAATCGTAAAATTGCGATTTTCATGAGAAATGATTTTTCGATTGCGCTAAAAAACGTGGCAGTTCTTAGTTCAGAGATTTCGAAGGCTTTCATTAAATTTCATCGCAATCGGAGTATCGGTTTAGCCGGAATCGTGTTAACAGACAGACAAAAATACAGAAAGAAAAAAAAAATCCGGATTTTTTTCTCCAGTGTAGTGAAATGGAATCTTCGCTTCGCTCGCTACGCTCATCCAATTAGCATAAAATTAGGTTGGTGCACTAGGCCTACATGATGATGTTTTCTGAATTAAAGGAGGCCACCACTGGTGGTTTAAGCACAATTTGAGTGATACCTACTTGAAAGCAGTGACAAGGTTCAAGCTCTATGGCCAAGATAATAACTTTTGCCTATAGTAGCTACTAGGGATGACATCGATTCAATCGATCATTGTGACTGAATCGTTTCCCAAGAAAAAACTTTTTATTGTATGCACAGTTAATTTGGTGGTCATATTATTATTATTATTATTATTTTTTGTTTATTCTTGTTTGTTAAAATTGCAACAAGAAACGGCGTCGACGCTAGCAAATATCTAGCTAAAACACTCAAAATCTGTGGAAATCTTGTGCCGCGAAGAGCCTTGATGAAGCACGTGAAACTAACTAATTTAGCACATGCAGTTGGTTCTCCCATAAGTGCTCCCTGCACAGGGAAGGGAAATGACTCACTGAGCAGTCTTTGAGGGCGGGCGGCAGGTCGTTCCATTGGTTAACTACCCGGAAAGAAAAAGCACGTCGGCCGAGCAGTCCTTTGGCCGGAGGGGGTTGGAGGCGGGGGTGCCTATTATCGTCGCCTCTCAACACGCGGCCCTGGATGATGCGCGCGCACACGTCAAAATCAGTGGCGCCACTGAGGCATCTTTTAAAAAACACCAGATCGGTGTACTGCAGGTGCATGGTCATTGGCATAACCCAGGGCTGCCACTGACATTTAAAAAAAATCCTGTTGGAGGACATTAAAAATCCGCAAAAATCCGTGAAAAGTCTAAAAACGTTAATTTCATTGATCAAACTATGAAAATGGCTAAATGTTATGTTTATATTTGTTACCATCATAACCTAAAAGTTGCTAGGGCCTAGGCCTATGCACAGACGAGAATAAATGAGCCAGAAACACCCGTGGTTGCTTTAATTAAGATTGCATAAAAATGTAAAATGTTACTTATTTACAGAAAATCTGTTTTAAATCTGACCTGGTTAAAAAATTCTTAGGCCTAGGCCTAGCCCCTAGCCCTAGCCGCCTAGGCTAGGCCCTAGGAATGTTGCATCACAATTTTGACCTAGGCCCATGTGTTGTGTTTATTAATAACATTGCAGTCTTGCAGAACTTGTTAATAACATTTTAATCATATACCAATTCTATTTTTCACGTTTATGATCACATAATCCAAACTTTATAAACAAAAACGAAAGAAAACAATTTTGTAGGCTCCAATCTTCATTGTTTGTTCATGGCTCCTCCCACTCCCAAAAGCAAGCAGAAGCAGTTCCTACAATGTCTAGGAGTCTAGGACTTGGCTCCGCCCTTGCTCCGCCCCCTATCGAAAGTCGAATCGATTATCGCCCCGCCTTCAATGTTTACAATCGAAATTAGCCCGCGCAGATTCAAATATACGAAAATAAGCATAGAAAACGTAATTAACGAAATATCCGTAAATAAGACAAAAAATCCGTTTATCCGTTTTGCACCCTAAATATCCGTAAAAACGGATAAAATCCGTTAAAACGGCAGCCCTGGCATAACCTGCATCTGGTCACAGGGTGGGGGGAGGTTACGGCCATGTATGAAATGCAGCGCCCTTCTCTGCACCCTCTCAAGCTTTGTAGTGTTCTCGATGGTAGTTGGGTGCCAGGCGGGAAGGCCGAAAGTCATGGAGGGCTTGACTAGCGACAGGTAGGCCATCCTCTTGACGCGGGGCGTGCAGCCGTGCAGGTTGCGGGCCGCGAAACCCAGCACCTGCAACGCCTTGGTGCGCACGATGTCGGTGTGCACGTTCCATCGGAGGTCGCTTGTGATGTGAACGCCGAGGAGGCGCTGCTTGTCGACGTACTCGAGTGGGACACCATCGATGGTGTACATGAAGTAAAGTGGGGTGCGAGCGCGCGTAATGTCCATCATCTTGCACTTGAGGGCGTTGAGCGACATGCCATTTTCGTCGCACCAGATCTGAATGTCGTCTAGGTCTGCTTGGAGGGCGTCTGCATCCTCTTGGGTGCCCACGATACAGTACAGGGTGACGTCATCAGCGTACTGGAGCATTTGGATCCTTGCCGAGGTAGGGAGGTCGGCTACGAAGACGTTAAATAGCAGGGGGCCGAGCACACTGCCCTGGATGACGCCCGAGGGCACGTCCCGGAATTCTGAGCGCTCGCCGTTGAACTGGACGAACTGTGTGCGGCCGACCAGGAAACTCTCAAACCACCTAAGCAAATTGCCCTTAATGCCATAATGCTCGAGCTTGGATAGTAGACGCACGTGTGGCACTTTATCGAACGCTTTAGACCAATCGAGAAAGACACAGTGAATGTGAGCTCCGCTACGCTCGTCCAGTGCCGCCGTCCATGAGTCAATGGCGCCGGCGAGGAGAGTGGTGCAAGAACGGCGCTGTCGAAAGCCGTGCTGCGCCGCAGGGATGACGTTTTGGCTCTCAAGGAACTCGCTCGTCCGGTCTCGCACAAAACGTTCCATCGTCTTACCGACCAGTGAGGTGATGCTGATTGGCCTGTAGTTCTTTATGTCTCTCTTGTCGCCGTCTTTGTAGATCGGTGCCACGGACGCCGTTTTCCATTCTGTTGGAATACCCTGTTCAAGCGCCATGTTGAAAAGGTGGGCAAAAGGGAATTCAGGCACGCCGTCCGGGCCCGCTGCTGTATTCGCTTTAGTCCCCCGTAGAAGCTGTTTTATGTCACCGGGCAAGCAAGTCAGCTCGCTCATGGTGGGCTGTTCTGAAAGCTGGGTGGCGGGCGCGTTTCCCTGGTGGACGGGGAAAATGTTATCCGCCCGCGAGAAATTGCTCTGGAACGCCTCACTAAAACAGGCTGCCACCTCTTTGGGGTCTGACACGGTTTTTCCCCCTACCTTGAAACTCGCAGCATCGTTCGGAATAGTTGCCTTGGAATTAATGTAGCGCCAGAAGAACTTTCTGCTGTCTGCACCTCGCCCAAGTCCCCACATCCAGTTGTCCTTGGCCGTCCGAAGAGCCACCTGTGTCGATCTTCTGGCAGCAAGATAGGCCTCTCTTGCGTCTCTCAATTTGGTTTCCCGCCATCGGGCAAACAGTCTGTCCCGGACGTCGATCATCTTTTTTTTCTTTTTTTCATATTCCGCGGTCGTTTGCCATGGAGCCCGTGAAGGCCGCTGTACGCCACGGAACGATGTGTTTAGCAATGTTTATTTATTTATTTATTCAAAAGCATTTCATACAGATTCATGTGGTAGCACTCAAGGCTTCCGATTATTGAAAATGAGTCAATTTTTTAAAGTTTGTTAAGAATATGTTGAAATGAAGTCAGTGGTACTATAGAAGACCTTGTCAACGAGAAAATCGTTCAGCTTTCGTTTAAAAGCATCTCGCGTCGGAGCCTGTGTGATCTCACTTGGAAGACAGTTTGTTACTTTTACACCTAAGTGGAGTGGGGTTTTGTCCAGCTTCTTTAGCCTGTGCCGCCCGACGAATATTTTCCCTGCAGTTCTTGTATCATGGTTATGAACGTCGGCTCCTGTGACCGTCAGCAAGGGATTGTCCCTAATGAACAGGGCCAAGGCCTTAATATGAATACCAGGAAGTGTCATGATGCCAAGAGTTTTTGCATCGTCGTCTGTTGACCGTACTGCCTGCCTTTGTATACGATCGGCGTGAGGGAAGGACAGTAGACACGTGGTTCACTGCTCTGCCACGCCCCAAAACACGACGCACCAACGTTGAAACTGTAATGAGGAATCAAAATAAATAAATAAAAAATTAATAAAATAAATTTGTTAGTTTGCACGTCACTGTGTGTCATTCATGCACATTGTAAATGTAGGCTGAAGATACTAATCTAGACTTAGGCCTAACAGAACTGCCTAAATTTGCGTGGGCCTAAGCTACTGTTCCCGGTTAAAAAATCTAGACTAGAGCCTTTTTTTGTGGTACTGTATAGGCCTAGGTAATGAACTAGGCCTACTACATACCAACGAATGTCATAGGCTACAAAAATGAAGTGTAGGCCTAGGCTAGGAGCTTGAGAATTGTGTAGATTGGGGCCAAGGTTCTAAAATATTATCTTAGTGTTAAATTTCTTATGTGCATTTTTTTGCAGACAACTTGACCAGGCCTATGTCTAGCTTAGACCTAGATACAACCGTGGAATCATGAATGTCCAATCCTGTGTTGTTTCCTGAAGATGGCCTAGGCCCTAAATCTGCTCCATACTAGGCCAGGGTCCAGTCGTATTTAAATTGCTTAGGGCTATGTTTAGGGCACTTGTTCTTACGATTTTGGCAAATCAATGATTTTCTTACGGTTAACTTAACGTTTAACATTTTTAACTCGGTGCCTCAGACATCACGAATTCGAGGTTAGGTTGGCCCGAGCAGCCTGTCAACTCTTTTGTTGTGCTGGAAACACATCTTATGCAAGAAACAATGTGTAACAATAACATGTCTTTATTTTTATTTACACGTGCGCGAGATAAAACATTGATTATTTTCGGCAGTTTATCGGCAGTTCACGATCACAGGATGTCAGCAATTTAGGCCACAAAGCATCACAATTCTGCTTGTATGAACGACTATCTACCAAAAAATCGATTAGTCGAACTTTTTGCCGAAATAGTCGATTGCACAGTCAGCCATCTTTATTTTGGTCGAAACTCGAAATCTAGCGGGATTTTTAAATAATTCTGCACTTTTTGTGATTTGAACACTAAAAATCGGAAATACATTGCAAAAAGTTGTGAAATCGCGGAAAAATTCGTGAATTACGTGAATAATCATTCAAAATTGTGGAAAACGGTAAAAAATCGCAAACTTGATCTAATGGCCCAAACTGCCATTAAACACAAAAAATGCATTATTTCAATTTCTAGAATTTCGTGAAAACATGTGTTGCGAAAATATTATGTCCCTCCCTATGCATCAGGTATGAACTGTGTCAATGCTATGTTTTGTGTTTCAGAACTGTATCGAGCTACTGTTGGGCAATGTTCCTATGAGCATTGAACAAGGGTACACCGTCTTGCTGGCCCCCAACTCTACGTGCTCGCTCGAACAGTACAGGACCTTCTCTCATCTCAAGTGCAACGGCTGCCACGTTCGACGACACTTGCCTGAGCTCACCGTTACAAGATACGAGCATCAGTTGAGGTTAGACTGCTTGCTTGCTTGCTTGCTTGCGGACATTTGTTCACATTAGAGATGACACACAATATTAGTAGGCCTAGGCCTCTACCTAATTTGAAGTTCCCTATAACTTATAAGTGATTCTGATTAATTCATATTTTTCTTTTCTATTCAATACCTAATATATTAATTATTTTCGTCATTATCCATATTGCCGTTCCCTGCTTCTGGTAGGGTCAGCTTGGGTTAAGCAACCAAATTTATCCTCTTCTTTCTATCCTCCCACAATCGTATCTCTTCCACATCCTCCCAGCTCTCTCCTCTTGCCTCCAAGTCTCCTGCTATGATGTCCTTCCATCTCTTCCTTGGCCTACCCCATCTTCTTCTTCCTTCTTCAATCCTTCGTTCATACATTTCTCTTGGGCATCATATTTTCCCCCATTCGTTTCATATGTCAAAACCATCTCAACCGTGTCTTTCCTATCCTGTCACTTAACTTCTCTTACATAGCAATTCTCTAATGTCCGTGTTTCTTATTCTGTTCCTTCTCGTCTTGCCCACTGTGCTCCTCACGAATCTCCTATCTGCCGCCTGCATCTGACTCTCCTCCATTGTCCAGGTTTCTGCTGCATACGTAAGGATCGGTATGAAATGGATTTTATTGGATGAGCGTAGCAAGCGTAGTGAGCGAAGCGAAGATTCCATTTCACTACACTGGAGAAAAAAATCCGGAATGTTTTTTTTTTTTTTTTTTCTGTATTTTTGTCTGTTTGTACACACGATTCCGGCTAAACCGATACTCCGATTACGATGAAATTTTATGGAGGTCTTCGAAATCTCTGAACTTAGAACTGCCACGTTTTTGAGCACAATCGAAAAATTATTTATCATGAAAATCGCAATTTTACGATTTTTTTCAATTTTTTAAAAATTTCTTCGACTTACAACACCTACATGCTTTGTCCGATTGTAATGATTTTTTCACAGAACCTTTATTTCATGAATTGATATATTCATGTGAAATTTGAGCGTTATCAAAAAACTATTTTTTACGAATATCACAATTTTACGACTTTTTTCGATTTTTTAAATTTCTTCGGCCTATAACACCTACATGTTTTATCCTATTGTAATGTTTTTTTCACAGAACCTTAATAATAATAATCAAACACCCGGTTCCAACATAAGTCAGGTCGGGGGGTGACGTATCACCAATTTCTCGGGCTGTGGACTCTCGGTGTTTGCTAGCCAGGCTCAACACCTCCTCATCTACTTCGATGTCTTCTATGACAGGCATTTCTACCAGTTCTCTCCATTTCTTTCTATCCTCCCAGAGTCTTTCTTCATTAATTCTTTCCCATGATTTTCCTCTTTCTTCAATGTTCCATTTTATTTGGTCCCTCCATCTATCTCTTGGGCGTCCAACTCTTCTTACTTCCCCCCATGTGTGTTCAAATTCTCTTCTTGGTATTCTATCTTGTTTCATTCTTCGTACGTGCCCATACCATCGAAGTCTTTCTTTTCCTATTTTATTTCGTAAACTTTCCACTCCTAGTTTGTTTCTTATTGTTTTGCTCCGTACCTTGTCTATTTTTATTAAGGCTACAGAACTTCTTAAAAATTTCATCTCTGCTGCTTAATTTTATAAATAATTATAAATTATAAATTATTATAAATTAATAAATTCGTGTACAATTTGTGCGCAATCGAATACAGTAAAACCCTATGGATCGTTTTTCAGGGTAGCTTACAAAAAAAAACGATGCAGTGAGGAAAACGGTCAAAACGGGAAAACCAATAAAACGATGTAATATGCCTAAAAATGAGTAAAAAAAAACATGGATTTTGAAAATTTTCAGTCTATATCATTGCCTACTCAAAATATCTGGATAATATATCAAGTATCTATTACGACGTTCAGAAGACAGTTATATAATAATTGTGGTGCATTTACGCGCATAAAGGCCGCAGGTATATTTAAAATTTTGAAGTTCAAAAACAGGGGTGCGGCCATTACGTGAGGGCGGCCTATAAAGTCGAAAAAAATAAAATTATAATATGTAATTGTATCAATATTACGTAACATATGCGAACAAGAGTCAAAAAAACTTATTTTTTCGGTAAGTAATTATTAATTAATTAAATAAGTCTTGTTCAACGTGTGAATACGTCCGCGGAAGTGAAGATGTCCGCCCGCCGCCCGTAGAATTCTCCGTTTCGCGGCAATGATAGCCTCGTCAGCCGGTCACGCATCCACCCGACGCCCGGCGCAAGGTCGCAGTTTCCTGATGGAAGATCGTAGGCTATCCGAGCTGGTTTCAGACGCGCTTCTCTTGTTTTAATTGGACCGAAATGTTATGTTCTTTACATCTGAATGTCATACTACAATGACGTAAGAATTGCACAGCGCAGTCGTCTTTGTGAGTGCTCGCCGCCGCCGCGAACTTGCTCGAAGACGGCGGACGAGAGAGAGAAAAAGATTAAATAAGGCCTTGAAGACGACATGATATAGAGACTGGCTATGATTATGAAGAAATGGACATTGTATTGGGTGACAATGACGGTGACTATGAAAATGCAATAGCCAACACGGAAGCATTTCTGAATGTGTTACGTCGGCTACCGGGCTGTGATGCGCTCGAAGACAAAGAAGTGGATTAATGGGCGAATGGAACTTGAAACTCGACATCCATTCAAGAGTCGACAGACGCAGAGATGAATAACCCCCCCCCCTCCCCCCTCCCACGCCACTAAATACTTATCGCCTAGCTCACTACCAATTGGCTTCGGGCCAAGACTCTCGCCGAGTTGTTTTGTTTACGTTATGAATGAGATTAGATAACTAAACCAGATACTCGGTCTGTTTTATTAACACTCTCGCACACTTTAATCCAAGCAATGCCAGCTGTGTTAGTGTCTGACGTTGTGTGAGCCGTGCGACCTTACACACGGAAAGTAAACACTAGAATAACATTGCATTAAAATAAAATGGTTTATTTATTTACATGCTTGTTTGCATGTTCATTGCCTGTTTTGCAATGAGTTGTTTCATTCCTCAAGGATTTGCTGGCTAAAATAACAAGTGCGGCCAATACAACATGCAAAGTACTTTTTAAAATTTGCATGGTCAAAACTGGGGTGCGGACATTACGCGAGGGCGGCCTTTATGCGCGAAAATACAATGTAAAGAAAAAAAAATCTTGTTTTTTATGAGGTAAAAATCAACAACGATGATAAACAAAGTGTTGATTCATGCGCGAGTGTGATGGCGCGTAAGCTATGAGTGCGAGAGAGACAGCCGCGGGAATCGACGGCGCAAGAATCTACTCGTCGGGTCGAGACCTCACAGCTGACCATGCACGTGCTTGGTGAATGGATTGTCACGTTATCTGTTTTCTCGGTCGCTGCGCCCTATCGTCCGCGCTGTACTTGTGTTTAAAGAAGATTAAGTATTTTTCACGTTGATATCGAATGCTCCGTGCATGAAGATCACATTTCCCTGAACCTCTTCATTAACTCTGGGAACGATATTTACTACGATTTTGAATCGTGCTTGTGACGAGAGCACTTGCTCGGGCGACTGAACTGCATCCTTGGAAGTTCCTAGGGAATAGTCTGGGTCTCCAAGGTCGAGATCGGCTCAGCTTCAAATGTTGCAACACGGCTAGCTGGTACTGGCAGTGTTCTCAACTCATATAACACTCGCGCTACAGTTAAACAAGTATTGTATTGACAGCATCATTGATTTAAAACAATGATCTTGCAATTATTATCGCGTAAGAAATTCTTATGCGTGAAAAACATGGCACTGCTGAGAGAGAATGTGTGGTGTCTGAGCTGGCAGGCCGGCCGGCCGAGAGAGGAGAGCGAGAGCCGTGCCAATGGCAGCGCGAGTGGGAGGGGAGGGGTAACCGGTGTCGTAGGTGGCAGCTGCCGGCTGGCGGAGGGGAAATGAACCAGCTTACAAAAGATCGCGCTCGCTCTCAATGACATTGTCTGGCAGGAAATAGTGCTTCGTTCGCCGGTCGGTGTTCATCAAAGACGAAAACGATAGATTAGGGTAAATTTAACATTGAGAAACACAACATATTGAACGATACAGCGAGGAAAACGATCGATTGAGGAACGATGGATGCGGGAATTTTTAACATTGTGTAGATTGGACTTTTGCAAAAACTTTTCAAATATAACGATCATGGCGGGAAAACGGACGATGCGGGAACGATCCATAGGGGTTTTACTGTAATTATTTCTTATCAAAATTTCAATATTACGATTTTTTCCTTTTTAAAATTGCGATTAATTTTAAAAAAATTAAAATTTTAGTTAATTTTTTTTAAATTTAATTTAATTTTAAAAAAATCTTCAATTTAGTAATAATTTTTTCACAGAACAACAGAAAATCCGCATAACACATGGCAGCTCAATGCACCAATTACGCTCATCCAACAACGCGGCGGGACTTAGCGTTTTCCTAGTATAGTGTCATCTTACACTGAATTGGTATTTCCCTATCCCACACCAGGAGGGCTATTCCTGAAATCTGAACGGAACGGGACGGATGGGCCAAACGACACGACTCAAACCCCACCCGTCTCGTCCCGTTCGTCAGTACCCGGCCGATTTGCTATTCCCGAGTTCAAAGTCGACGAGACGGGTTGGGTGAGCTAGAACCCGTTCGTTGTCAACACTGCATTTGATTTAGTTTTGTTGTGAACAGCTATTCACTATTTCTAGCCAATGGCGTGCTTCGATTTCATGTTTACTGCTTGCTGTCAAAAGACAGCTGCAGACGACGAAACAATAACATTGACGCTAATTTGAGGTTAAAGTTGCATTGCAATTCCTATTTCTCGTTGTTAGCCTATAATCATTCTTCGATCGTTATTATATAATACTATCGACGAAATATTTTGCGTTTGTGAAGTGCATTATGAACAGTGTAATAATGTTTTAACCACAGTTTGCAGCTGCTAATTTAACTCGTAGGGCTAAGCCCTAGGGCCTACTTGTCTCAGAGCAATCCCTTTGACAATCTTTACTTGTTAGGGCCTCACTTTCTATGTATATTACGAGGAAGAATTGCCTATCCTAGGGTGGGCGTACACATGCATACTTGTTTGTTATAATATGCCAAATAAATTGCGTAAACGCTTTATCTTGACAATGTAATCACGTCTTCACTTTCTTCTAACATCCACATTAGATTTAGGGCCTAGGCCTATATCAGCCCCCTTGCCCAGAAAACCTTGGGCCTAACTCTAGGCCTACTTTCAATTCATTCATTTCATTTATATTACCAGAATTGTGGTAGGCCTAGGTCTAGGCCCTAGTACCTATGCCATAAACAATTGGGGTACAGAGGCCTAGGATAGCAACTCGTAGAAATTAGCATCCGTCGAAAACTACTGTCTAGGCCTAAGCCATTTTTGTATTACGTATGTAGCCTACCAATCTACAGGCTGATCAAATTTTACTTTACTTTTAAGGGCCAATGCCCTACCTAGCTTTGGCCCATAGATACTAGGCCTAGGCCTATGCGTATCCTACTGACAACTTGTGGCCTAGGCCCAATACAAGTATGGCATAGGGCCTACAGGCTTTTCTTTGCACAATAAATTTATCATTGGCTATTATTATGCTACTAGGTATTAGGATAGTTATACGTACCATGAGAAATGGTCTATTATGCTTTTGATTGTAGACCATACGTGTGCCGTTGGGCTTGGGTGACAAAATGATTGTCGTTCAGGCTATGTTTGTAGGCCTACCAAGTTTATGAGGGCTAGTTTGAAGTTTTCATCAGTTTTGATTGAAACCCAACGTTACAACATAATTATTTGTAGGCCTAGGGCCAACATATTTATTCATTCAGTGGCAACTGTATGCATGTGCAACAGTTTAGTAAGGATATGAACTAAACATGGAAAATAAACCATAATTTTTGCAAGCAGTACACCTATCATCTGTTGTAGTCTTAATCACTGCAAATCTAACATAAGACATCAATTTACAATGGCTCAGTGAAACACATCGAGCTAGACTACGATTGTAATCCCAACGGCGACAATTGTGTACGAGGGTTGGTCTATGCATGCAGCTTAGGTCACAAGTTTTCTCCCCATTAACAAATCAACTAATATGTTTGTTGAAATTATTTTATAAAGCCTACATGACAAGGAGTTTGCTGAAGGCATTGTCCATTGCATGAACAGATAACTAATATGTTTGGTGAAATTATTTGACAAAGCCTACATGGCAAGAAGTTTGCTGAAGGCATTGTCCATTGAATTGTGAACATGTTGGTTAATGCAATTTTAGATAGGCCTATAGGTAGTGATGCAATGTTGAAAATTTCCAATTCAGTGAAAACTTTCAATGTTAATTTTTTTTTTTTTTTTTACTTTTTTACCTACAATTTTCTTTAAAAAAACATAACTATAAGGTAGGCCTTTTATTATGCAGAAATTACCTTCCAAAAGTAGAAGTCATAAGCAGAATACAGAACACATTGTCACAGGTAGGTCTACCGTAAGTCAGGTTATGCATGATTTTATTCAAAACAATTTTATAAAAGTTAGATGGCCATTTCATTTGACATTTACAATGGTACCGGACGTCTAGTGTCACACAGTATTTTGTATTTTAATTCTACGGCCTAGTATTGATTTTGTGTTGCCTTTTTCAGTCTGAAAGTACAACATAATAGCCCGGGTAGTAACAGTCGGACAAACAACAAAAGTACAAAACATTTGTCAAAACTATGCCATAACCTGACTGCTACTGTAAAACTTACAATAAATTGAAGGCTTTACAGGCCTACTAAGTTACTGAAATAATACCATACAATTTTGTATTTTTTTTTTTTTATTTCTAGACACATATTTTTACAACTTATTTCCTCTATAGTTTGGCATATTTCAAATCAGGTTGAATGCCTTGGCTGATTAATCGTCCGTACTGTGGCATAGTGTTTGACGGTCAGACGTTGGTTCTTTCCGGAAGAGAACGGCTACGTCGGTGGACCACACCATAAGCTTGAGGTACACCAAGATCATCGATAGCTTCTACGACATCATTCCATCCGGGATTACAGGACCACAAACACCTTTGAACAAATTGTACATTGTAAATATTTTTATGTACCGGTAGGTAGAAATATTTCCTGAATGACATATTATGTTTTCCGAAGGGGGCCTACCCCCTACTAGGTACCGGTACAAGTATTGACTGTTGCTGGTAGATAGGTTTCATTAAATTTTGGTCTCGATGGTGTAGGCATACACCAGACTTACCCAGCGATGGAGAATGGAGTGTTAGTGTTTGAGTGGGCATTGTAATAAATATTTGTACCATGTTAGGTTGGCCTACCGGCTAACGATTTACAGAAAGTATCCCTAAAGTAGGTAGGTGAATTAAATTATAAATAAGGGGGTGCTTGTTCGGTTGGGAGGGGGGGGGGGAGAGGACAAATGAAGTCTAATTTTTTAGCACCCCCCCCCCCCCCCGCCACTAACCTACTTTTAGGCAAAATTAGTGTTTTTAATGGTGTTGGATCCCCCCAACCAAACAAGTTCCAAATAAGCATAGGGGCCTAAGAGGCCTACTTGTAGACAAAAAATTACAGTGATTTCATTCAGAGGTAGACTATGCCTCCATGGATATCTATAACGAGGTCCTACGGTACCTAGTTAATTTTAGAATGTAATGCGAAACAATAAGTCTAGGCATCACCTGTTGAGTTGCGCAATCTAGGCTACGCTGTCTAGCCTAGGCCTAGGGATAACTCTTGCCGTAGGTCACAAAATAAAATCATCGAGCCATTGGCTTATCTTCAAAGGCTATTTACTACAACTAGCCTATAGGCCCTAGGCACATATTTACACCGACTTGTGAGTGGGCCAAGAAAATGATTTGGCATTGTAGGTCCTAGTATTTTCCCATGTAAATCTAGGCCTATGCCTCTTTAGTCTATTGACCTTCTATTCGGTCAGAAATGCCCAGTTCATATAAAGTCGTAAGGTTTAGTCGTAGTCGTATGGTTTAGTCCTAGTCGTAAGGTTTAGTAGTCGTCATGGTTTGTTGTTTTGTTGTGTGCTTTGTTGCAAGTGATGTTTCGATCTCTGATTAGCTAGGCTAGTCGTAAGAATTTGTTGTTTAGTCATAAAGATGAACATTTTCAGCTTTGTTATGACAACGACTACGACTAAACCATAAAACTAAACCTTGTGACCGTGTGTGAACAATAACATGTGTTTCATATGTTTCATCTGCTTCTTACGACTAGGACTACGACTACGACTTTATGTGAACTGACCATAAGTAAGCTAGGCCTAGCAACATGAGAGGCCTATAGAAAAACTAACATCCAATACCCCTAGGGCCCACATATGATTGGGGCTAGGGCCTACAATGTTATTTGCATTTAAATGACCTTAAGTGCAGGGCTAGGCCTAGGGCCTACTCTAGGCTAAGGGCCAAGGACTTATTTTAGTAGGCTTAGGCCTAGGCCTAATGGTAGGCCCAAGGAGCTAAAAAAAAAACAAGGGCCAATTTGTTGATGGATTTTGCCCTAGGCCCTAGCTACCTTGCCTAGGCATAGGGCTAGGCTAAGCCCTAGGCATATAAGAAGTGTTGAAACGGATTTGCAGCCCAGTGTAGGCCTAGGCCTAGGGCCTTGTGAAAACCACTGCAATCAATGCAGGGACGTACATAATAAAAGAAATACGTAATAAATGATACAAATGTGTCTTTATTACATTGGTCAGCCCGCACATATTAAAAATATACATTTTAATGCGATGTTTTAGCTTACCTTTGCCTCGTATTGCAGTGATTGGGCAACTTCTCGGTGCATAGATTCGTGATTACATCGCAATCCGTGGAAGATGAAACTTGGAAACACACGCGCAGTTTAACTGCGGTCATTTCTATTACAGTATATCGTACATAACATACACGCAAAGCTCATAAAACATTATTTCCCTACGCTAAAACGTGAATTGCAGTGATGTTGTCCGCCATTGTTTTCTTTCAAACCATATGGGTACCGGCCTCGGTGGCTCTCTCGGCTGGTCTTGAGCAGCCGAGATAGATTAGACGGGACGGGTTGACAAAACGGGACGAGATCGAACTCAGGAATAGCAATCGGCCATCTTGAACGGGTAAACGTGGTCACGTGGTACAAAAAGACTCGTCCCGTCTCGTGGACGGGTGGAACTCAGGAATAGGGCTCCAGGCCTTTCACACACTGGTAGAATTTACTGGCCTTTTGTATTTTGATGTTAATCTCCTTTTTAATCTTTCCACTTGTCCATTACTTCACTTCCTTGACAACTAAAAGTAAAACTGTCCACCACTTCTAGGGTTTCCCCTCTAATCTTTATCTGTGCTTGATAATTCCCCGTGTCCCCTTCTCCTGGCATTGTTACAACCTCACTCCTTTATCACCCTTATTTTCATCCCTGCTTCTTTGTTGAGTGTGGGCATAGGAGATGAAGATATGTGATTTGTGTAACACTAGGAAAACGCTAAAGTCCCGCCGCGTAAGTTTTTAGTTTGCGTGGGATATCTTTACTTTTGTAAGTGTTTTGCTTTACTGCCTATGCATTGTAGGTGATTGTTGTCAAGTTTCTTTTGTTACTTGTCAAATGTTATTATTTACCGTAAAAAACTTATATTAAAAGCTTTATTTCTATAGATTCTGTCTTACTTTTTAAACTTTTTCTTTCAAAAGGTACTACATCATCATAACATTAATGTCCATGTATAATATGAACGTTGTAGCCCCACCCGTTTGGTCAGTATCGGCCCAAATGGCACGAAAATATCGCACTAAACCGTAAAAAACTTATATTAAAAGCTTTATTTCTATGGATTCTGGCTAATTTTTCCAACTTTTTCTTTCAAAAGGTACTACATTACCATGACCTTAATGTCCATATATAATATGAACATTGTAGCCCCACCCGTTTGGTCAGAATCGGCCCAAATGACACGAAAATATGGCACTAAAAATCGAAAAAAATCGTAAAAGTACGATATTCATGAGAAATATTTCATCGATTGTACCCAAAAACAATACACCTCTAAGTTTAGAGATTTCGAAGGTCCTGTCAAATTTTCATCAAGATCGCTTATGCCTAGAGGTAGTGAAAAATGGTGATAACGAAATTCGCGAATTTTTTTTAATGTCCTTTTTATTGCCTAAAATGTAATATTGTCGACGAATTACATCATTTAGTGATGGAAAAAACACATTTTGAAAACGCGAATTTCGCGAAATTTCGTGTATAGCGCGAAATAACGAACGAAATTACATCAAACTGGTCAAAACGCGAATTAAATCGCGAAATTGGACCTTTTAGTGTGCAAAATGTAAAGTGATGTGGAGGTGCCGGTCCAGTTTTGGTGGAGGTGCCGGTCCAGACCGAATATTACGCGCGCGGTAGGCGGGGTACCGTGACGTCACGGGCTTCACGGAAATATACCTCCAAAATAACGGCGCGTATCACGGCTTCCGCGAAAATAGTATACCAAAATAACAGTGCGTACAATTTTTTTTAGTGATTTTTTTATTTTTTAGTAACGTTTATGTCAATTTTTTTGAAATCGCGAAAAACGCGAAATTTGGTTTTTTTTAAACGAAATATGGGATTCTATATCACCATTTCTCATTACCTCTACTTATGCCGTTTGCCCGGAATCCTGCTAACAAACAGACAAAAATACAGACAAAAAAAAAAAAAAAAAAACATTGGAGCCAAATTTTTTGGGGGGTCAGTGAAATTGAAGTCTTCGCTTCGCTCATCCAATAAAAACCCAATAATACAATACAGTGGAACCTCGGTCCATCGATTTTTAAGGGACTGAGTAAAAAAATCTTGCAGGCGGGAAATGGGTGAAATGAGGAGCACACACAAAATCAAATTTTGTGATTTACCAGTATGCGGTCTATTTTATTGGTGTAGCGCCTATAGCTAGAGGTAGTGAAAAATGGTGATCTAACGAAATTTGCAATTTTTAAAACATCCTATTTAATGAAATACCGGTATTGTCAACAAATTCATCATTTAGAGATGGAAAAAACACATTTTGAAAATACAAATTTCGCGAAATAATGAACAAAATTGTATAAAACTGGTCAAAATGCAAATTAACTTGCAAAATTTAAACACTCAAAATTTGGGGGGATTTGTACAGTAAGATCCCTCTTATCCGAGTTGGATGAGACCGGGGGCACCTCGGATTTGCAAAAAACTCGGATGGTGCGTTTCATTTGTTTATTTGCTCTCGTAGGCCTAGCATAGGCCTAGCCACACATGTAATGGATAAAGGAACATAAAATACACACGATACACTTCATACAGGGTATACTAAATTAATTAATAGCTTGTAAATCAAGCTCACAAACACACGTACACAATTAGGCCTACATGTCGTAATAAAAACGTATGTCTAGGCCTAAACTCGACGCAGTAGGCCTAGGCTAGGCCTACAATGCAAACATAGGCCTAGGCTAGGCCTAGGCCTAGCTCTCTTTCTCATGTGGGAAAACCTCTCACTACTATATCCCGCGCTGAAGCTCTCGTCGCAAGATAAGCCTGGGAAAGAAAGAACATAAGCCCAGGAATAACAATCCTATGCGTCGTGATAACGAATTTCGTGAATCGGTTGAAAGATGATTGCATTGCGAATTCTACTTCTACACCCAACCATCTTTGTCAGTCAGCTGTGAGTGTGAGTTGGTTGGATCGTACGCGCATCTCGTACTGCGCAGACGGCGGTGTCCAAGATTTATTGCCGCATCTTTCTCTCTCTTGCACTCACTCGTGGCATGGGCGCGACTCGCCGAGACGGACGGAAGCACGTGATAGCTTACAACGCGCTCTGTCGTCAACTCCAATTACTCTTTAGGCAGCGGGCACGCTCCGCGGGAAAGACCGCAACCACGTAGCGCGTAATTTAAACTGGTGAATTAGTCTATAAACGGCCGCGAAATATACCCGGATCTTAAAATCGGCTCCGGGTAATTTCTGGAACCGGGTACCCGATGTCATCCCTACTCGTAAGGCATGCCTACAAATGTATGCGAGTACATTTAAAAAAGTGCGGCGCGGCGTCTGTAATTATTTTTATGTTTTATTTACGTATTTAAAACTTTTATTTTTTTTTTTTTTTTTTTTTTTTTTTTTTTTTGGGGCGGCTCGGTTAACACGGAATATCGGATAAGAGGAGATCGGATAAGAGGGATCTTACTGTATTTGTGTTTATTTGGCTGCTGTTCAATTACATTTTAGATGGTGCAACAAGTACAACCATTTTGAAATTGAATGATATGTCATAGCCCAGCCCTACTACATAGCCATGGTTAACAACATTCATGGGACACTAATAATATAGGCAGGTAATTTTCCCTTTTTGTTTTGAATCTAGGCTAGACCAGTATGGAGTGAAAGGTTGCGCCAGGGTCCCGAGAACGGTTGACCGTCGATCGAGTCACGAGGTTGAAATAAACGAACAAGATGTGGTGCGAGTACAAGAAATGCCCGAGATGCTCATGGAAGAAGATGACGAGCCTGATCGATGCAAACTAGCGTCAGCGTCTGAGTCACTGGACGAAACCGAAGAGCCAAGCTCGTCGCTGGAACGTTCCTCGGAGAACGTTTGTGTGGACCGTGAAGTTGACGCTACCGCGAGGATCGTGGCAGAAAGTGAAGTAGGCCCAATTGAAAGCGGATTACAACAGAGTAGTAAACAAACAAGTGTTCCTATTATTGACTCAATTGTCAGCAAAACTAAAGAAGATGTTTTAGAAGAAAACCAAGAAAAGGGAGATTATATCCTCCAAGCGTACAGCTGAAACCAGCAAAGACATCAGTGAAAACCAGTCCATATTCCAAGATGATGTTCAAACTATACCTGGCAGTATTAACAGCAGTTCTCTCATCAAAGAAGTTGATGAAAGTTTGAAGGACCAAATAACAGAAGATATATCCAAGCACTTAATCGAAATCAGTGACAAGTGCCAAGAAGAAAACAAACAAACTGTACCTGGTATTGACCGTATTGGCAGCGGAATAAAGGACGTTGAAGCAAGTTCTGAAGAACACATAAAGAAAAATACATCCGAGGATACCACCGTGACCAGTGGCGTCATATCTGCAAGTCAAGGTGACTTCTTAGAAGAAACGGAACAGATTGCTCCTAGCATTGACTCTATTGCTATTGGCAGCGCTATCGTCAGCAAAGTCGGAGACGGCAAAGACGTTGATAATATATCCACATTGTCGCCCAAGACCAGTGGTACCATCCGTGTTAGTCAAGGTGATCTACAGGAAGAAGAGGAGCGAACCATTCATAACGTGGACCAAGGCATTGAACAAAGTTTAAAATACCACAAAGAGGAAGACACATCGAAGCCTTCAGCCGAGAACGGGGACAATATCTGTGCAAGTGGTGATTTACAAGAAGGAAAAGAACCAACCGTTCCTAGCATTGACTCTAGTGGCAGCGCTATCGCCAGCAAAGTCGAAGACTGCGAAGAAAGATTAAGAGAAGGGGACGAAAATATATCCACATTATCACCCAAAACCAGTGGTACCATCTGTGTTAGTCAAGGTGATTTACAGGAAGAAAAAGAAGAAACTAGTGGCAGCGCTATCGCCAGCAAAGTCAAAGACGGCGAAGAAAGTTTGGAAGCCGGCGAAAGGGAAGGTATATCGAAGTCATCAGCTGAGACCAGTGACAACATCTCTGCAAATCGAGAAGGAAAAGAAGAAACTACTCCCAGGCTTGACTCTAGTGGCAGTGGAATCAAAGAAGCTGAAGAAAGTGTTGACACGTCAGAGATCAGTCAAGACACGAGTGCCAGAGAAGAAGTTTCACGGACAGATACAGGTAAGCTGGACCCTCCACGCGTTGGTGCAACGACTGTTGCCGATACTGTGGGGAACCGAGTTAGTGGAGATGATGTTTGTGTGGCGCTCGCCTCGTCTCCCACGGTGTCATTAGCGTCCATTTCTCTTTTAGATCCAGTTTCTACAACTCTTGGAGACGAATCCGTGCAAGGGAGTCCATTTCAGAAAGATGATAATATATTGGCGATAGAAAAAAGTGTATTCAATGAAAACCTAAAAGAAATGCTTGTCTCTGGAATTCAGCTTTCAAACAAGAAACAAATTTCTGTTAAATCAGCAACAACTACTTCGGAAACAGATTGTGATGTGGTGGCCGTGAAAAGTCACAAGAACTCTGAACCTTGTTCTGGAACGTCCATCAAGACATTTGTAGCAGAGGGGAAACCTTCCGAACCAAGTCCACGGGATTCCGGAGACACAATCCAGGAAGATAGCCGGACTTTCGAAACTGAAGTTAGTTGTTTCAACGATTCTAAAGAACCTTCCTTACGCGGTGAATTTAGTTCGATAAAAGTGCTGAACGTGGAAAAGGTAAAAGAGAATTTATTTGTGAAGGAAATGAACACGTGGACTTCTGAAAGTGTTGGAGAGAACGCGTTGTTTGATGACGTATTAGAAGACTTGGTTTCTTCCGATAGCGCCACTTCAGACAGTGTTGCAGATAGTGTAAACTCGACCAATGAAGACGACACTGTACAGGCTAGGTCCATTGATCGTAATAAAGTTTCAGACCGTGTCCCTAGTCAACAAGTTTTAGAACACATTGTTGAGACTATAAATTCTGATAATTATGAGGTAAAACAATTTGCATCTGAGAATTCTTCTATTTTAAACACTCAAAGTGTCAGTTTTGAATTAAATCAAAGTCAGCAGTCAGTTAAACTTAATGATCCTTCAGATCAAGTCTTGTTATCGGGAAGTGACGCAAGTAGACAATCAAACGAGCGCTACTCTGAACCACTGATTGGCTTCCTTCGAGAACAGCCTACGTCGCTCGCCTCGGACATCTTTGCACCAAGCGATATCGACAGTCTGCCCACCTGTTACGAAGTAGATCCGAAATCTAGTGACGAATTCATTGATTATTCTAGTTTGAGGGTGAATCCTCGGTTGATCAATGCAAACGATCCACTTGCCCAGGATACGGAACAGTTGAGCAATGAGATTACCAACGATTTGTACTTAGCCGACGAGGAAAAGCCGTTCAATAAGTACGGTAACAAAAGGTTGTTTGAGGATTCGGTCGAGTCTAGTAAAAAGATGAAACCGAATAGCCCAGAAACAGAGAACGAAGAATTCGACTGTGACATTGTCGGGCCCGTTGTGGATCTCGATCTAGAGGACATGGAAGTCTCCGAACCGGAGTTCCCGGAAGAAAGAGGGATCGACAGCTGTGACTTCTTGAAGAGTCTCGATCTAGGTAGCCCACACATATCGACTAGAACGGCGGGGGAGTCAGATTCCTCTTCCGACGAGGATAGTCGAGAAGTGGAGGTGATGTCGATCAGTAGTTCAGAGGTGATCACAAACTCTGATGATGAGTCGAAACCTCGCAAAGCTGTAGAATCTCAGGACACTGGAACGAAAAGCGTCAGCCCAATCATTTCAGATAAATCAAAATCTATTGAATCTGTTCTATTTTCTCATTCAATTGGCTCAAAAAATGACTGCATTTTGACTATTGCTAATGAAACTCAGATTAAATCTTGTGATAACAGTAATTTACTTAATTCTAATATTGTATCAGAATCTGAGAGCGTTGGTGTTGGTCTGTCTGTTGTACCATTCTCAAAATCTTTAACGTCTGCAAACGATGACGACTCTACTACAATCATAGCCAAACCATCTAGTTCTGTTTCCCCAGTATTAGATGAAGTTTTTTCAATTTCTTATCAAGATAAGTCTTGTGAAAAATATCAACTTTCTTCTCGTTCTTTAGTCGCAAATAATGATGGTTCTAATACAATTGCTAATCACTCGAAATCTAATGACATTGTTAACTTGCCATGTCTCGATGCCTCAACCATGGAGGCTTCGCTTGTTGATCACACTAAATCTTACGAGATTATTAACTTGTCTCTTGACTCTACTCTCTCGGAGCCTAATACGGGTGAACAAACTGCACCCATTCAAACTATTGAATTGTCTAGTTCTATCATTTTGGAAAATGAACATGATTTTAAAAATCTAACCACATTGCCTGCCGATAAAAATCAAAACAAAAAAGGTAATGATAATAAATTGGCAGACAATACAAACTTGGGAGTAGATAAGATTACGTGTAGTAATGTTGTGACGTTGAGGGACAGTGAAGACTCAACGGCACCTTGTGTTTCAGAGGACGTAAACTCCGGTCAGAAAAGTTCTACCGGTAAAGAAAGTGACGTGGAGGAACCTGCTCCGAAGGAAACTTGCGCAGCTAAAGCCATGGACGATCGTGATGAAGTTTTCACCGTCGTCGACGATTCGGATAACGCGGTTGGCCGACTCGACACAAGCTGCGAAGTAATCAACCTGGTGGACTCTTCGATTGAGATCCTCGATATCGGAGACTCGTCGTCTGAAGTCGGCGAGGATGACGACGACGATCATTCGATTATTGAACTCAGCGGTGACGAGGACTGTCAGGTCATGGCCCCTGATGCTGCCTCTGAAGAGAGTGAAGAAGAAGAAGAAGAGGAGGAGGAAGAAGAAGATGACGAGGAGGATGATGTCGTGGAAGAAGATGAAGACAGCGATTGTATGGAGGTGATTTTCCCAACTGAAGATGCTGTCGGAAAACGAAAACGTCCGACTGTTGAAGCGGACGACGGCCCAGCAGCCAAACGGAGAGATGTGGAAACCGTTGATCTGTCCGACGAAGAAGTTGAGATAGTAGAAGATGCCCCTCCCGCGCAAACAACCCCAAGAGTCCGTCCACCCTCCACGTGGAACGATACCCTGCTAGAAAACCAAGAACGTACGCGTATACTGGACTCCATCGTAAACGTTGCAAACAAGTTCAGCGTGAAAGTGGACATACCCTCGAATGAATTCCTACCGTACGGTGTTCAACCAATCAAGCGCGAGAATCATTTAGTCCTGTCGATGCTGAACATAGTCGGGCTTGGAGGCAAACCTCACCAGCAGTACAAGCCGGCGTACGAAGCGGTCAAGGAATACGGTGACATTACTACAATACCGGATACGTTCTGCAAAGACGTTGTAGCAGAAAACTACCCCCTTCATATGGCGCCCACGATATGGGCACAACTAGCATCCGAAAACCGAAATCACTACCTAAACAATTGTCGCGGCATCCTCTTCCCTTCCAATCACCGTCGATTCCTGCGGGAGGAAACCCCCGACGTTCCTGGTTTTGGCTTCCCCGGGCCCCGCCCCCGGTACCAACAGAAGTCCCTGTGTGGAGTTCAGCCCGTCCAGAAGCCGATGCGGGCGCAGCCCAGCGCCCACGGCAGCTGGTTCCAGAGCAACAACTGGCACAGCGCGCCCAACGCCCGCGACGACGTTCACTACCAGCCGCCCATCAAGGTCAAGAAAGAGGATACCAAACATGGCATCTTCGTGCCGCACTGGCATAACGGAGTCAAACAAGAAGATGTTAAGATACCGAGTCTGCTGGACATCGGACTGCTACCCAGGCCCAATCGTTGGGACCAACTCCCAACCAACCCCGCAGTGAAGATAGAAGGGTCCACTCAAGGGATACCCCCTTTGTTACCGCCCCAGACGACGCAAGACGTGAAACCTATCCTAGTAGACAATCGGACACGGATCAATTTGGACTTGGCCGAGAAGAGGCTTTTATTTCAAATGGACTCGCAGCGGGTCCACACGATCGTGGAGAATAACGAAACCTTCTACCTGTCCAACGATCCAGCTGAGATTACTCACATGATGTCCAATCAAGGACATGTTATGCTTGATGAAAGGCTCGGCATAAACCTTTATAGAACAGCCGGAAGGGGAAAGTCAAAAGCAAAGTTTCAACGAAAAGCTGCGCGAAAATATTTAGAAATTCTATTGAAGGTACTCAAAGGGATTCCTGATGTGTCTGTGCCCGTAATTAAGTGTGAACCAATTGTGGGTGTGAGCAGTGTACCCCAAGTACCTAGTGTGCCCCCAGTACCTAGTTTGCTTGGTGTGACCCCAGCATCTAGTTTGCTTGGCATGCCCCTAGTAACTACTAGGGGCACAGCCCAGACAGGCACCAACAGGGTTTTAACAACTACTATCCCATCTCGGCCTGAGCTCGCTGTTAATGGAACAACTCAACAAGAAGCTCCTGTCAAGACGGTGGCTTCATCCGACCAAAATGACTATGTGCAGCAAGGGAAACTTCAGGAAAATTATCTCGAGGCTACGACAGAGGTTGACAGATGTAAGAATGATCTAGAGGCTACAATGGAGGTTGATGGTCGTGAGGAAAAGACCGCGAGGCTACAATGGAAGTTGATGGTCGTGAGGAAAACGATCGCGAGGCTACAACAGAAGTTGATGGTCGTGGGGAAAATGACCGCGAGGCTACAAAGAAGGCAATGGATGTTGACCCAGCCGAGGACAATGTGGCAGAGGAAGTGGAACCCTTGTTACGACCTTCTGATTGCAACACCTTAGGTAACTATTGTATTATTTCCCAGACGTACAACTATAGTAGTATGCCTAAGTGTAATATGTTTTGCTTGACCTCTTATGTTACCTTAATAATGCTTATATAATGCCCCCAGTTTTTCTCTGATATTATGACAAGATGAACTGCATTCTTGATTCTTACTGTAGCCTGCATTAATGTACATAGTATCCATTTAATCTGTTTAATTGAATTTTTGCAGACAATGTTCTGTCACGCCTGTCAATCATCAAAGCAGCCGACCTTGGAGCTTCAGTAAGTCCGTCGCAGAAGAGGAAGCTGTCCATCACTTACGACCTCTATCTACCGAAGACGGTGTTCCGAAAGGCGAATCCGAGCCTCCCCAACTTCCGGATCATCGTGTTACGGTGAGTTGACTGGCGTGGGTACAGCGTCGACCACAAGTAGATAAGTTGTATCTACTAGAACTAGACCCAGACCTTGATTTACCTCTGGACGAGGGTGTACAAGGACTGAGGTGGGTCCGAGTCTGCACATTGTGGTTCAGGGTCGGTCCTCCGTTGCAAAAGTGCTAATCTATAGTTCTAGCCAAGTGGTACACACTTGCATGTAGGCCTACACAATTTGGCCTAGATGTTTTGTTATTGTTATTTTATTAGTCTTGTGTTTCAATTTTATTGAGTTTTATGATAGGATAGGATGCAACAACTGACCCGAGTGTCGAAACCTCCCAAGTGTTTTTCTATGCTATGTATGTAGGCCTACATGTAGCTGTTCTACTGAAAGTTTGCAGACGTTCACGCCACCGGCGGGTTAATTCTAGCCGATCAGTGGCCCCTAATTTAAAGTACTGATCGTTCATTGGCTCGCCGATGTCGCCAGCATCTGCGTTCTTCATATATACTGCATTTATCCACAAATTTTATCTCTTCGGTCCTTTCATCCATCAACTTTCTGGTACAGTACCTCGTTCATCCGAGCTCCGATTAACCAGATCCGTGTAATCCGAGCTGGTTTCAAGTAGGGTTGCCGTTCGATACGAATTTCAGTATCGATAATCGGACCAGTTAAATCGATTATCGATCGCGATAATCGATTTTAAAAAATATCGATCGATAATCGAATCAAAATTAGGCCTAAACTTGCTCGTATACCGACGCGGACCGTGGACCTTTTGCGAGTGCATCCTTTTGTTCCTTCTATTTGCTCAGAACAGGGTTTTTCCACGCTATAATAGCAACGTCTTTCACGAGCTCCCCCTCTCCCCCCCCCCCCCACGCCTCTGGCCGGCGCGACGAGAGCAAGCTAAGTGGAGTAGACAGACCGCGCTATGCTACCCGGCTTGAGTGTTGTCTTTGTGAAGGTTTTTGTGAATCGGTTTCAATTCACGGTTGCCACGCCCAAAGTATGCTACACACCCGAACGTCAACGGTTCCTACGCGTTCGAAATAATTACGGGTACAAGCACCGCGAAGGGTTCCGGGCCGACTATAATACTTTGGCCGGGACGGCGATAAACAATTTGGATTTTGAAACGAGAAAATTTTATAAAAAAACGGATATGTTACTTGGAGCATTCCCGAATTTTCGTTTGTTGTTTTAACGTATAAACATTAACAAAAACTGTCGGCCTGGGGAAAAACATTTTCGGAAAAACGTTTCATTCTCTTTTTATGGGACATTGATTGGATTTTTCGGTTCCAAATTTTTGGAAATTTTTGGGTTTACGGTAGAGCCCCAAAGTTTGCCAATTACAAAAGCCAATGAATTGGGTAACAAGATTTAAAAAAATTTGTCCCCTCTTCTTTTTCAGAATGTGCGAAAAAAAATCCCAAAGTTGGACAATTTTGAAAATTTGACAGTGCAATTTTAAAAAATTAAAAAATCGACTTCCCTAGGTTTAATTTCCGCTAACCAACAACCCTTGAAAATCCCACTCGCACGCTCGCATTTTGCGAGTGACAATTTGGCTCTTGCGAGTAACTTTTATGGACGTGCTTCAAAATATCGTTTTTGCGAGAATTTGAATCAAGCGCCGATTCATGCCGCCGACTTGTGGCAGTGTGCTGAGTATGCCCCCCCACCCCCTCCTGCCTAACCACTTGTGCGATCTTCCAGAGATTATACCGCGTAAATAATTACCACAACATCACTTATGTTTTCAATCTGCTAGAAGTCAAAACTTAAAAGCTATCACCCATGGTGATAAATCTTTCCTTATCTTGTTTACTCTCGTTCGGGCTCCAGTCCCCCCCTTCCCGCGCCCCGAGCCAACGCATCGTGAGTCGTGACCTTGACTTGACTGTGACATTAGTTATAAAGCAGATGCAACCGAACAGTGAGTGTTATCTTAGCTCCTCTTTCGTGATTATGAAATACTACTTCATCGGCACGTCATTGTTTATAGAACAGCATTATACGTCTGAGATATTACGATAATTGATGAGCGCGTTTCTTCACAGTTCATTAGACACCCCACACGGTTTTTTTGTTTTACTACCCGGGTAACCCGCGGGTAATGTGGACGGGTACCCGGGTCGTAAAAAAGTCGGGTTTCGTCATCCCTAGTAAACAGCCAGACACATTATTGTAAGACGCGATCGCGAACATAAGTCATTGGGCATTTTGTTGATGCGGCGCATATGATTTGTACCATCAGTGTTCTTATCTTATCTTATCTGCAAGTGGTTTACGGGTTTTCACGGTATAAATACTGAAGTTTTTCAGTACTGAATTAAGCCGCTATGTTATCCTAAAACGCACCAAACGCTCTTTAATAAACCTGACCTCAAAATTTTTCGCCTGCGGCGCTATTGTTGGGGGGCTGTGCCCCCCAAACCCCCCTTGCCTTCCCGCCGAAAGTACCTTCCCGCTACGAGCGAGTACTAAAAGACGGGTGCGAGTTGATTTGTTACACAATTTTCAAGGGTTGCTAACCAAGGCACATTAATGTAGAGGAATGATGAAGGAATTTTAATAAAATTAGTTTGAGAACCTTGGTTCGAACCCCGGATCAGTAGATGCCTTCGAACACGATTCGGGACACTTTTTTACAGTATGAGTTTTCATTTAAAATCGTAAAAAGCATGGTACACATTTTTTTCTAAAATTCACGGATGGTTTAAAGGCCCTGTAAAGTCTTGGAATTAATGTTGTCGCTGCACACTCGTCCTAGGTCCTAACTTAACGTTCCGCGATGAATCGTCAATCGTCGCTGATAAGTTTTCTAACCTTGACTTGAACCTACTGTTTACAAACGTGCTATTTTTATTATCTCGGGGTTTTTTGCATACGTTTATAACGGGTTTTTAAAACAAAAGATTGGATTGACAAATAACACGAATTCTATGTGTTCTACACGCGGGATGGGAAAATCTAGCCCTAGCCAAACAAACACAAACATGTACAGTGGCGGATCGGTGATGCAACAACATACAACTTCTGCCCTCGCGGGTCCCGAAGAGGTACCTGACCTGGCACGCTAGTGCTGAGCCGCTCCACTCCCAGGGCTGCACTCGTCCGGTGGTCGCTCGACGTTCCTGCTTGTCCTGTACTAGTTGCTACTTAAGAATTAGATAGTTGAGAACTGCTGAAGGCTGAGAATTGACTTATAAGGAGGATTTTAGGATGTTCATCCTAACTCAGTGAGTGAAACAATTTAAAAGCAGTGGCGTTATATTGTAACATTTGTGACATGCTAACTACTGACATCCGGGTTGTTTTAATTTAGGGGTTGGATCCAACTCATGCAAGATAAGAAAACATAAAAATAATAATTAATACCCTGGTTACACAATCCTTAAGAATAGGGCTTATTATAATACGAAGATTCGTAGCCTATCGTTGTTCGTAGAGGGGGAGGGGGAGGACGTCGCCATCTTGGAAGTGCCTTGCACGGGAGTGGCCGGGGAGAGGGGTGGCCGACGGTAGATCTCTGCTACGGAAGGGCCCTGTGTCCGCGCTTGCCGTGGTATCGGGGTCACGTGATCGTGAACTGGCCGATTTACCGACCTTCCTAAGAGACTGCCTAGGCCCTCAGATGAACTCGAAGTTCTCTGGGTCTCGAACAATTTGGGGGAGTTGCAACTTATGGGTTATTTATCTTACTTGCGTAGTGTAGTGGATGTCCAAACGGTGATGTAGAGGTGACCCGGGTAGTCCCACGTGTTGGACATACCAAGTCAACTTACTTCGAAAAGACCGGAAAACCTTGATAAACACTTTCTTACTGAAACTCGCATGCGTCAACTCAGTTAGGGGGTAGATATAAGAATCTTACCATAGTAATTGCGATGTCGGTCGATTCGCGCTATGGTTATTGAACACTCGCCAATGTGGCTAGCACGTATCGGCTCTACGAAAGGGGGGGGGGGGGAATATTGATATTTACTGTGAGAAAAAACATAGTTATACACGCGAGATGTAGTCGACCTCAGCAGGAGTACCAAACCCATCCTGGGATTACTCCCCACTTCGCGAAAAACCCAAGACTGCCAGAAGAAACACTGGTTAAAAGATGCACTCTACTTGCAGTCAACCGCCGCTTATCTGTGATGGTGCGTAGGTGGGACGATCCTTTGATCGAAACACACTTGCTTCAGACTACTTCGTTGGTTTTACACTCTGCCCTGTGATTGGGGTCTCACACACCCGCGAACTTCAAACTAAGGCGTTGGTATTGGTCAGGGTTGCCTACGTATTTCCGCTTTCTGGACGAGGGGAATTCGACTCTTCACTCGCGGTTTTTTACTAGCCTCGTGGCTCGGCCAGCGTCCGGGTTGTCATTGGCCGAGGCCACGACGATACCGGGACCAGTGATGAACGCGGGGATGTATCGGCTAGGCTACACATCCTGAGCCCAAAAACCCTCACTTGCGGTGCCAAACTCAAATTTCCATCTTCTCTACTGCATGGGTGGTGTGGTTCGGAGATCCAGTTACTGTACTCCCTATCTCAAAAACATCCCCCCGTTTTTTGGAAATTTAACAAAATTACATTGACTTCAGCTGCACTTGCAAAACTAGGCTGGCTACTGACGTATTACTTGTGATCCTGTGACATCACGTACATTTGGAAGCAATATGCAAATTTACTAGCCAAAATAAATGCCTTAAGACTGTTACAATTCAAAACCTTATCAATGCACAATAATATAAAAATAAAATGAAAAAAATTCTCCGGATGAGGGCCAAAATGAGACTTGCACCAGGCCGTGCGGTTACCATTTCGGCCCCCTTAGGTTCTGGAGTAGTACTTGACATCATGTCTCTCTAGAATGTTAACCTTCCGTTGACATCTACGGCCACATCGCCGACTGACCTCAACTTCAAGACTCATTTTATTATTGACCTACGTGAGGCGTAAGGCCAAAGAATTATTGGCGCAGGGTGTGAGGCATCTGTACCAACAAACATACATACAATAAACACCCTTTCCATGGGCACATCCTAAGATTCTCCATACCCTAGTTCGAAGGTTAGTTGTGACCCACAGGTTCCCCACAAGACATATTGCTGATTCCTATACTGGCTCCATGGCAGTATCCCACCAGGAACCTTGTTGCTAAAAAACAAACCAACATACGTTCCACAAGGGGGAACTTCCCTTGGTTCTATCACGCACCCTTGCTGCTACGCCACGTAACACAAGTTGACGCTGTGAACCCGTCTTCAATCGCGCACGATGTCCACACACCCTGGTTGCGGTCACGCGCTCTAGCGGCCCAGGGCCGCTGCACCTCTCTCCGTCACAATGGCACAGGTTTGCTACCTAGCGGTGAGCCTACGCCCACTCGGCGCACTTCCTTAAAGTAAGTGTATGACACATGGTACGTGGTGGACCTCACCGACTCCATCCTAATAACAACAAAAATGTACCGGGCTATCTCGTATAGATAGGGGTTACGTTACAGTTAAAAAGCTGGACCTATCCTAGCGGGAGATTTACAAGAACAAAACTTTCCTTCACGCCACGAAGGCAAATTTAAAATTACATTTACGTAACCCCTCTCGGGGAGTTTATAAGAAAACCGCCATATTACACTTACACTTGAGATGGAATGGTGACTCGGGTTTTTTTTTCCCCCCCACTAAAGAAAGTCTACTGAGGGAAATTACGCAATGGTAAGACTACGTCAAACACGTGGGTGACCAAAAACTTACGTCACAACTACCACTTCGCTCAACCAAAGACAAAACCCTAACTCAGCTGAATTTTCTAGGTCACGCACTGGACTAGCATCCACTTACACGGACTCGTCGTGAAAAGTACTTGTTCTGTTGTGACCTCGGTGGTGACAACAACTCTAAAACTTGCATTGCGTGCGGCGCGGGGGTAGTACACATTTAAATACAACCGTTACGAAACCATGTTACATCACACAGAAATAAAAGAACATCAGAGAGACCGCTCAGAGACACAAATACCGCTCCTAGATTCTATCGGCGTAACAAGAAAAAAAGGTGCTTGCTACTGAGCAAAAATATAAACCATGTGCCTGATAGGTACAGCCCCCAGACTGACGATCATGCTACGCAGAGGTATGTCGTACACAGCATGCTATAGGTGCATTCTTGCAGGGTGGACCTTGTGTATGAAGATATGTCCCGTAAACATAATCGCGAGATGTTCTCAGAAGATCAGCACGGTCCTGACTGGCGTCCAATGTCACGTAGGTCGTGAAAAAACTTACTGCCCTTGTCGTTTTCGAAGGAGTCCAGTAATTTAAAAGGCAAGCTGGCAAAGTCCCAAGTCTGTTTTCGTGAAGTGGTGGGGAGAGTAGTTGCTTCCTGCAAAATCGTTAGCTAATGTCGTGGTGTTGACGTCTGTTGACAACTAACGGATCAATGAACCGCGCCGGCAGTGTGATCCGTTAGCGATCGGCGCCCTCAGCCGTCGTCTTCGCATCTCGTGCGGATTACCTTGACCCTAGCTCTCTCTCTCGCTCGCTCTCTCTCGACGCCCGGTCCCATCGACTGGCGTGATGTGTTCTGCGCAGCACAGCCGATAGTTCACCAATCTCGGCTCGTGTGTCTCTCGTGGCGCGTGCTTCGGTCCGGGGTTCGGTTTCCTAGGGACATTGCACTCCACCAAACCTACTAGCTATCTGTACAACACGCTCGCACTTCTCACGCTAGAGTGCCGATTTATACTTTTTAAGTGACACACTATACACGCCCTTCACTACGCCTTGGGACATCGGATAGCTCGTACGCATTACCCCGGCAAGGCTGTACATGACAAAGGTATAATGTTACAGTAGAACAACTCTTCGCCTCCTGCAACATCTCCTCTCCAGTGGGTTGATTGTGGGTCCGCCCCCTCTAGTCGCGCTGCGTGTCCTAGGTTCGACGCAGTAGCTGAGCGCCCGCATAAAAAAAAACACGAAGAACAAAATACAATCACTAACTTAAAATTACTTGTTTCGAAGACATCTTCACTACGCATCCGTCATTAGTGAGCTCGCGGCTTTCTTGAATTATGGACGGTGTCCTGCCCCCTAGCTCTCTCTGGCCTAATATACTGGGTTCGGGTCGGTGGTCTCTTTACGTTAGCAAACGGCTTGCCCCCGCCTGCTTCATTACGCCCTCTTGACGACCTCGTGCTTGGACTCTGAATACTTCATTTTACTCGCGACCACACACTCGTCTGATGAGCGCTTCGAACACGTGTTCAGTCTTGTGCGCGTGCCACACCCCTATATCTTTCTAGAAGGGCCCTCCGTCATACGTCGAAGCATGTTAGGGTGTTTCCCGGAGCCCCAAAGCTAGCACTTGTCCCCTGCAACAATGCGTTCTAGCATAAACCTTGGAGTTTTCCGAGAGTGATATTCGCCGAAACGTTTTTATAATATGTCTAGAAATTCTTGCGGGTTGAACCAGACGCCGTATTGTTGAAGATTATATTTTCCTTAGCTAATCGGGGCTCGATTACCATATTGTTCTTCTTTTGCATCGGTCCCGATCTACGCGGCTCACTCGCTCTCGAACCTGTGCGGTCCCTGATCGGCTCCTCGGAGTTCGTCCCACAATTCCTTCCTAGCGTCGCGACGCGCGATCGAGCTCGCTCGAAATCTGGCTACCAGCTGTCCTGTTTAGCTCGGGTCGGTCCGTGGTCCGTCTCGATTGTCCTCGCCTGTATCTAGACTTCGCCCCAGGGTTGTGCACTTGCGCCGACAAACCATCCATGTTGCTCGCAATTCAGCCTATCGCGTTGCGCGGTTTCATCGTCGAGTTCTGCACACCCGATCTACGCTTGACTAATAGCCCTTCGTGTCGGTTCTGCACGTCTCCTGCCTTCTCCGTCTCACTCGCAATCTTGGCGTTGATAGCATTCAATTCGCGTCGCGAATATTAGATTCCGCGTTTGTAGCGATTCGCAGCTGATGTTTATTATCCTTAGTTATGAGTGTGGCTATCGCTCGATTTTTTGGTTGATTCGCGGTCGCCTGATACGGTCAGATTGTCCCGAGCAAAGTAGTTGCATTTTATTTTTACGCTCAGCTGTTCTTTCTCTTTCTCCCACTACCTTCTCCATTTCTAGTAGCCGCTTGTCATAGGCCTCTCTTCGCTTTCTCTTTCCTTCCTGGAATATTCATGCATTTGTCCTGATCTCGAGCATTTTATCCATTCTAGGAAGGATTTGGAAATCCACGCGTCCCACGCTTCTTCACTCATAAACCGGGCTGTAGGGTCTCTAGGTTCCGACGTCGCCGAGTTCGGGTACTAGCTCTGTCCCTTCCGATTCGACGGAGTCTCGTCTCTGACTGCGTTTGTCCGACTCATTGCTCTCGACACAGTGAACAATCTCGTAAACACCTCATGACGTCTCCTGAATCATTACTCGCGTACGTATTGTGCCCCTGGTTACGCCGAATACGCCGGGTACCACCAAACACTGCGCCTAGCTCGCTCTCTATATTCCTTGTCCGTGACATGTGTTAACTTTTTGCTTTCGGCATGATTCCCTTGGTAAATTTGTGTTACTTGATTCGCGGTGATGACTCTACACAACCAATCTCAACACTTTGCGGTCGCGGGGATTCGAAAGTCCCCACGCCTGGGTTCCACTCCTAACCCACACAACACAAACTCTCAATCCCGGGTCGCGGTGAAAATCGTGCTCCCACGTTGGGGCGGGCCAATTGTCGCTGCACACTCGTCCTGAGGTCCTAATTAATGTACGCGAGAATCGTCCAATCGTCGCTGATAAGTTTTCTAACTTGATTGACCTACTGTTTACAAACGTGCATTTCTATTATTCTCGGGGTTTTTTGCATTACGTTTATACGGTGTTTTAAAACAAAAAGATTGGATTGACAAAAACAGAATTCTATGTGTTCTACAATCGGGATGGAAAAATCTAGCCACTAGCCAAACAAACCACAAAAACAGGTACAGTGTGGAGGACGGTGAATGCAATCAAACATACAACTCTGCCTCGCGGGTCACCGAAGAGGTACTGACCTGGCACGCTAGTGCTGAGCCGCTCCACTCCCAGAGGCTGCACTCCGTCCGGTGGCGCTCGACGTTCCCTGCTTTTGTCCTGTTTACTAGTTGATACTTAAGAATTAGGATAGGTGAGAACTCTGAAGGGCTGAGGAATTGAACTTATAAGGAGGATTTTAGGATGTTCATACTAATCAGTGAGTGAAACAAATTTAACAAGGCCAGTGGCGTTATATTGTAACATTTGTGACATGCTAATACGGACATCCGGGTTGTGTTTAATAGGGTTGGATCCAATTCCATTGCAAGATAAGAAAAAAGAAAAATAATAAATTAATTACCTTGGTACACAATCCTTAAGAATAGGGCATTATATAATACGAAGATTCGTAGCTATCGTTGTTCGTAGAGGGGGAGGGGGAGGGACGTCGCAATCTTGGAAGTGCCCATTGCACGGCGACGTGGCCGGGGAGAGGGTGGCCGACGGTAGATCTCTGCTACGGTCAAAGGGACCTGTGTCGCGCTGCCGTGGTATCGGGGCACGTGATCGTGAACTGCCCCCCCCCCCCTCCGGCCGATTTACCGACCTTATAAGAGGAGGTGCCTAGGAACTCCAGTGAACTAGAGTTCTCTGGGTCTCGCACAATTTGGGGGAGTTGCAACTTATGGTTATTATCTTACTTGGTAGCGTAGGGGATGTCCAAACCAGGTAGATGTAGAGGTGACCCTGGGTAGACCCACGGTTGGGACATACCAAGTCAAACTACTTCGAAAAGGAGCGAAAAACCTTTGAAACACCTTACTGACTCGCATGTCACTCCGTATGTTGAGATATACGAATTACCATTAGTAATTGCGATGTCGTCTTTATTCGCGCCAGCTATTGAACACTCGCCAATGTGGCTAGCCAGTTAACTCGGGCTATCACGAAGATTATGGATAATTTACTGAGAAAAAACATAGTTATACACGCGAGATGTAGCTCGACCTCAGCAGGAGGTACAAACCCATCCTGGGATTACTCCCCACTTTCGCGAAAATACCCATGCTTCCAGAAACACTGGTTAAAAGATGCACTCTACTTGCAGTCAACCGCCGTCTTCTCTCGTGATGTGCGTAGTGGACGATCCTTTGCTCGAAACACACTTGCTTCGACTACTTCCGTTGGTTTTACACTCTGCCCTGTGATTGGGTCTCACCACCCGCGAACTTCAAACTAAGGGCTGTTATTGGTCTAGGGGTTGCCTACGTATTTCCGCTTTCTGGACGAGAATTCGACTTCACTCGCGTTTTTACTGCCTCGCTGGCTCGGCCAGCGTCCGTGGTTGTCATTGGCCGAGGCCACGACGAGGACCAGTGAAGCGAGGGGATGTATCGGCTAGGCTACACATTCCTGAGCCCAAAACACCTCACTTGCGGTGCCAAACTCAACTTTCCAGCTTCTCTACTGCAGGGTGGTTCGGAGATCCCGTTACCTGTACTCCCTATCTCAAAACATCGTGGAATTAACCAAATACATTGACTCTCAGCTGCACTTGCACAACTAGAGTGGCTACTGACTTATTACTTGTGATCTGTGACATCACGTACATTTGTAAGCAATATGCAAATTTACTTAGCCAAATAAATGCCTTAACTGTTACAATTAAACCTTATCATATGCAAATATATTAAAATAAAAATGAAAAATTCTCCGGCTGAGGGCCAAAATGAGACTTGCACAGGCCGTGCGGTTACAATGTTAGTAATTGTTCATGTGCATTGTAAGAAACGCTTTAGAAAAAGAATTGTAGAAATCGGCTTAGTAGTTTACGATATACTGAGGCTCGAGTTCCCCCGTGTTATTCCCGCCTGTGACGTCATCTAAGGTGAAGAGCTCGTCTCGCGGCCAGCCGACCCGCTAGCTAGAGGGTGGGTGCGGTGGTTTTAGCTTCATTCACATTCGTCAGTCATCATTATGGAAGGGACGAAGCCGTACCGTTTCGAGCTGCTTTATACGGAAGAAGAATATGCAGTAATAACAGAAAACACTGCTTTAGAAACCACAATATTACAGGAGCTACATGGTAGAAATGGAAACGTTTTGTGGTGTAGATATGGCGAGTGTGCTGAGATGGTGACGGACTCCGAATCGGTTTGCTGCACTGCACCGAATCATTTAATTAATGGCGTGCGGCAAGATTCTGTCTATCATTTACCACGTGGCATATTATACTGTTGTTCTTAATATACGCACTTTGAGAACGGCTTGGCTTAATTTGTTGTACAACGAGAAATGTGCTGAAAAAAGAAGAAACTTGAAAGTATAACGTATAACTAACGCGCTATGGAGACATATCGCGTACAGACTTGTGTTTTGGATAAACTCATAGCAAAAGATCGGACAGTTTAGGTGATTTGTCTTACTTTTATGTGTAATCAAATCTATTAGTGAAGAGTATCCAGATGCGGATGGTGTTTATGTGGGCTTCAAAACGGCAGCAGGTGTAGTAGAAGAACATTAATTACAGTGAATTAGGGACAAAAATATAATTGAATACAAAAGGCAATGATTTGGAATTTTATTTGGAATTGTGTTGTACGTTATATTTCCATTATAACAAGAAATAGCAATTATTGTTAACTGATCATGTAATATATAATAAAAACCACAGATGAATAATTTAATAATCAGTTGAAAACAAACACGTGGATCTTATTTTTTATGATTTGTGTTAACTTGACCTATTTTCCGAGAATATAACTGCCTTTCTGAATAAATTATGGCATGTGTTAACTCTACATTTTGATAATTGGAATTAAAGTAATAATAAGTAAAGCAAAGCAATATTTAACTGTTTGTTTAAATGAAAAAGATATAAAGAAATACATTGTATAATATTAATATATATAATTTTATTATATTGCAGTATACAAACGTAACTAATTTTAGCACAAAAACGGAAATCCAAACACTCTTTTAAAACTGACAGTGACCGTAGCATCGTTCGTGTTTACTACCTGCCATCTACCTCGGTGTGCGGGCGCGCTCGGGCGGGGAGGCTACCCCTTAGATGATGTGCCCGCTTGGTCACGTGACGCTTACGGAGCGCGCGAGTATCTTGAGTACCAGTGGGCCGATTTCGCTACAGTTTTTTGTGATGTTCATAATAATGATCAATCAATCAGTTAAAAAGATGTTGTCCTAAGAGTTTACAGGGCCTTTAAGGACCTAGATCGGACCTTTAGTCGTAATACCAAACATGACCCATTTTGTAGCATTTGTATATTAGTTATGGAATGACCAAAATTGACGTGCGTGTCCGTTTTGCCATCAAAAAATCATAATTTATTTATCTCACGGTTGCCGCGCCCAAAGTAGGCTTTGCACCCGAACGCCGACGGTACCGACGCGACGATGAACATTTTGAAATGCGCGTAATTTCTAAAAAAGTTAAATTTGCTGTTTAAATAAAAAATGATTAAAAAATCCAGAATTTTCAAATTCACTTACGGCGTGTGGGAAGTGCCCGTGCGGAGTTAACGCGGGGGTCCAGACGGCAAAAATGTGTACCGTTTTATTTTATTTTCCATTTTCCATTTTTTTGAAATTTTGAAATGCGCGGTAGAGCCCCGAGATGTGACAATTCCGATAGCCAATGAAATAGCGAACGGGTTAAAATCAAAATTGCCCCGATATTTCTTTCCGATTGCGCGGTAAAAAATCGCAAAGCTGGAAAATTTTTAACATTTTGCAGTGCAACTTTAAAAGCTTAAAACTTTGGTTTTCCTCGGTTCAATTTGGAACGACCATGGCTCGTTAATGTAGCGCAAGTATAAAGAAATTTAAATAAAATTGGTTTGAGAACCTGGGTTCGAACCCGGGTTAGGGCGAAGCCTTCGAGTTCGGTCTGGGACACTTTTTGATAGTGAAATTTTGCATTCAAGGTCACAAAAAGCACGGTAAATATTTTTTGTAAAATTCACGAATGACAAAAACCACTGTATCCGATCTTTACGGAAATTTTCATACCAAACATCACGCATTTGGTTACGTTTGAAGGATAGACAAGGGGGAGACAAGATTGCAAGCGTGTCCGGTTTTGCATAGAAAAATCAACATTATTTTACTACATGCTTTTTTTGAGTGACCCAAAACGGGCCCTATTTCGACTTTTGTGTCCCTACCATGTTGCTCTCATTAATTTCTAACAAGATCAAACTTTCTAAAAAAAATTTACTTCGACTCCTATTTCGAATGTCCTGAGCGCCAAAACGGCACTCAAACGTGGTTTGTAAAACCAAGGCCGATTAAAAAAACGTCATTTTTCGTATGCATGCAAATGAAAAACGTCATTTTACGGATAAGCCTTCAACGATTCGATTACCTTTGTTGGCTTATAAAATACATCAAAGGTTTGGCGATTACTCCCAACAACATCTCAACCCTTCGTTTTCATATCCTGGGCGCAAAAAACGCACATTAAAATTATGAATATTCACGTCAGTGAATTTTTTTACGCAAATTTTTACTGATCACAACATATTAATATAGTGCGTTCGTAAGCTTGCAAGAGGCTCCCTACAGAAGAGACAAACACGTACATTATAAGAAATCTATTTTTAGCTATGAAGTGATGTAATAAGTCAGGCATTGAGTCTGGTTGAAGTTGGGGGGCTCTGATTGGGAAACTATTTTTAAATCCAGTCATGAATGTCCATATAAAACTCCAGCATAATATGCACAATCGATAACATCATGACATAGAAGCGTTTAGACAGCCTTAGTGCAATTGAGACAACATAGACTTCCACCAATAGTGGGGTTCAGCCCGCCTAAGTGCAACAAAAGTATCGAGACGACAAATACTTCCACTAATAGAAGTAAATGTTTCATACAAGCGACTTCCTTTACGGTTGGGCGGTGGGGGAGGGGGGCAAAGTCAACTCAACGAACACAACGAGGGAATCGAGAAGACAAAGTGGTGAGGAGTGATGGGGGGGGGAAGTCGAGTTTTATAATATCTAAACCTTGATTATTCACTATTCAGTGAAATTTATTAACTTTTTTTCAGTACGAATCCGAATTTCGAGTGTTTTGACTAGATGCCGCTATGACACTGTTTTTTTGTGTGGGGGGAGGGGAGGGCCCCGTGTTTTGGAAATATAAATTAAGACATTTCATTGATATCTTCAAGCCATTTCATTTTTGGGGCGATTCCAATGGCGTTAGTGGGCTGCATCAGAGGTTACGGTCCTAATACTAATTTAGTTTTGTTTCTTTTAAAGTGGTTGGTCATTTTTGGAAAATCCAAAAAACCTTGATTCTTTTATAGCTCCGGCAATTTTCGTCCGATCGGGTTCATCTTGGGCTCTATAGAACTGTATAGTTCAAGCGCCGCAGTGGTTTATTAGAGGGGTAAGTCAAAACAGTGATCCGGGCATTCCGTCACCCTTTTTGGGCCTTTGGGGCATTTTCAAAATTTTTAATTTTAATTTTTCCTTCCGATTACGTCAGGGGGCCGCATTCCCCGAAACACCTTCATTTCAACGTTGCCAAAAACTTTTTTGAATTTATCAAAATAGTAGTTGGTCATTTTGTGGATAAACATTCAGGTACATCTCGAGCTATACGGAACCGGACGGACGAAGTGCATATTTTAACAACCTGGAAAAGTGTCACGGTAAAACTTTAGTCCAGGATTTATGAAAAATGTGCAGTATGTCTGATCCTGTCCATCTTGGGCTTTGCGGATCTGCGCGGACGAGGCGAAGATTTAGACTTACCGTAAAATATTTTGTCCCGGATTTTTAAAAAGGTCGCAATTATTGTCCGATTGTGTCCATCTCAGACTCTACGGAACCGCGCGAATGAGGCTTAGATTTTGACGTACCCGAAAGTTGCCCAACCGCGAGGTCTCAATTACACTTTTTTTTTTGGGGGGGGGGGGGCTAAGTGGTGTTTTGGAAATGGACATTTCATCAATATCTTCAGGCCATGTCATTTTTGGGGCGATTCCAATGGCGTTAGGTGGTCGCATCAGTGCTAACGGCCCTAATACTGAATAATTTTCTTTTAAAATGGTCGTTATTTTTGGGAAATCCTAAAAACATTGTTTCTTTTAATAGCTAGGCATTTTTCGGCCGATCGGGTCCATCTTGGGCACTATAGAACCGGACGGACAAGGCAAAAATTGTTCGTACCGGAAAAGCGTCCCAAAAAATTTGACTTCACGAATAATTTCGAAAAATTGTTAATGTGGGTCAATTTTTTTAACACCTGGGGACCGATTACAGTCTACCAGAGTCCCGAACAACTGTCCCAGGAAAACATTTCTCACACATTTTACACAAAAGGCGTAAAAATGATCCGATTTCAAAATCCCTTGCACCTTACTTGAGGCGGCGGACAGGTCCGGCGGCGTACCGAAAGTGTCCCAGAAAACAAATTTGTCACAGGACTTCGAAAAAACGTCAAACGTTACCCACAAACTACCATATCGCGGCCGTACGCGGACCGATTCGAAATTTTGTCGCGTCAACGAGGTTTTCCTACTACGAGGTATTCCGAGTACGAGGTTTTCCACGCCCTCCGCGTAGCGGCTTCACTTTCATATATTAGAACCCTGCTGGGAGGAGTTAAACAAGAAAGTCCTTATCATCCGAGGTTTTCATTATCCGAGCATAGGTCGGTCTCATCCACCTCGGATAATTGAGGTCTTACTGTATTTCATATGATAAAACAATGTCAATATGCCCAAGGTCCTAATTTTACGTAATTTATAATATTTGATGAAAGTGACATTAGATCGGCCATGACACCCCCTGCTAGCTATATAGCCTATGAGCTAGTCATTCAGTCACCCTACTATGTTGATGTGAGGGCCGGTGGCGCGGCCTGCAGAAAGCTTTGCATGCAAAGCCCAATTGGTAAGTAAATCTGGAAAAGTCAGGGAAATTATAATAGTATTTCTGGAATTTTCTTGTTTTTATATACAATATCCATGGTCAATATAGGCTAGTGATATGGTGCCCAGGTGCAAAAATATGTTTTTCAATCTGGAAAAGCTGAAAATGTCGGAGAATTTGGTAACCTAAGTTAGCCACCCTGAAAGTAAAATCAATTCAAATTTATTATTGTTCCTTGAGTTGGTAGGGATTGGAAAAAGCGTTTTAATTTCTTAAACGATTAACCCCTTGAAATTTTCGCGTTTACTCATTTAAATGTTTTTAGCCCTATTTTCTAAAATAAAAAAAAAGGCTGAGGCCTTGGTTTTACAATACTAATTGTAATCAACAACGGTTTTATCCTCACTCGCATTTAACGACCAGGCACTTCCACCATGTGTAACAGACTTACTTACAGCCTGGATCCCGGCACCTCCACCAAAATTAAGCACTTTTAGAAAATTATCGGCCTAATTTGTTAGCCTGTGTTTGTGTAGGCACCGAAAGTAATAACAAAATAACATTTCATTGTATTTTTATTTATTTTTTCTAAACGTAATATGAATTTAATAACTTCTAACTGTCCACTAAACGTTCAAACGTCCCATCCCTATGAGTTGGTTATTTATTCCTCATTCTGTAAGCCTGTTTGTCGTGTCTGCAGCGGCGCGGACGCGATCCCTGCTCCCGGGGAGATCGCCGCCCTGCTAGAGAAGTACCAAGACGAGGTGAACGTCCTCTATGCCGTGGTACAACCGTGCTCGGTCAACTTCTACCTGCTCAACAAGGTGCAGCTACCTCCGGTTCCCTTCGACATTTCCAAGCTCCACTCCTAGTGGGTGGCGAGCCGTCATGTGCAAAGAAGTTACAAGGCGAGACAAGACGTACCTTCGATTGCAAAGCTCATTGACCAGATGTACGTCAAGATCTTTGAAAGTTTTAATTTAGGTAGCTTGGAGATGTCCACTCAAATATGACTCGACTTCTCTTTGGACAAAAGGCCTACAGAGGTCATTGCAGCCGGTGTGCAAAGAAGTTACAAGACAAGACGTACCTTCGATTGCAAAGCTCTTTGACCAGATGTATGTCGGAAGGTAACTATGCAATGTATATATTTTAAAACATTGATTATTTTTCTATTTTCCTTGAAGAATTTTGTACCTAAGATCGGTTATTGATTTGTAGAAGAAGTTACAGCCAAGTTGAGAAAGAACGGTGGGTTCTTCACCAACGTGTAACTTTCTTTCTGAAAATAAATTAGTTTTGTAGTTCTGTTCGAGATAAATTCGAACCGTACCTATAGTAAGCCTATAGGTACACCTTTATGGGAGACCGTAGGACAGAAAGAGCGCTGCGAGCGATCACGTTCACTTGCCAGTTGCCACACATTAACTTAGAACAGCCACGCTTGTGTCTGTATTGTTGTCTCACAATTCAATAAATTACAGATGCATCAGTGTTGTATGATATAATTTAAACAATCAGCAAAGTTTACTAAAAAGAAAAGAATGCTTGGTGACAGTAGGCAGTCCAGTGCACGCAATGACATAATATAAGCTAAGCGCTAGACACACAGTATAGCCGTGGGGAGCATAACAATTTGAACCTGTCTTGAGTAGGGAAAAACCCACCGCCGTCTAAATGTATCGTACCCTTAAATTTAACAGCCTTTGTGTTAACAAGCGGTGTAAAATCAAAACCGCAAGATGGCGATTTCTCGTTGTTATTGAAGAAAAACAGTCTTTCTTCCTCAAATCTCTCAGTTACTCCGATTTCCGAACAAAGCAATTCAAGTTGGTGGACTCTTTTAGTAATCAAAACTAGTTATTTGTGCGGAATATGTGTCTGAACAAGGTCGTGCAGGTCTAGGGTTGCCTAGGAGAGGCCTAGGGCTTGTCAAACGTGTAATGTTAGCATTAATTGAATGTAGTTCTATAGCCTAATGGAACTAAAGGCTTACACTGTTGTATTATAAATAATTTTCTTTATCTGGGCCTAGGCCCGGGACGGTTTCTGGTTTGTTTTATGAAAGTAATGACAATTTTTCTCGTTTCACACATAGAAGCAAAATTTAAAATGTCCGCCATTTGTTTACGTATTTGTTTATCCCCGCGACGTTCAAATAATCCACTGCATCTTAGTTCATTCAACTAGATGAAGTATCTATGTTGCAGTGAAGTGATTTTTCCCTACTCGAGAGGCTTCAAATTGTTACGCTAGCGCTCTGTTGGAAGGATAGGAGACTGAGCGTCTAGCGCTTTGCTACGCAAAGCTTATGTACGTCATTGAGTGCACGCCTTGCGCATGGGGTTGTGAATAAGTCGTCTCGCAGCCTTATTTATTTTTACAACAAAATAATTTCATGCGCGAGTGAAGGGGCAGACTGTAAATTCGTTGAACTGCACCGCTCGCAGCGCTTCCGTCTTACGGTCTCCCATAGAGTCAGCCAGCCATTTTTATATTTTTATTTATTTTATTTATTTCGTGTAAGTTGTAACAAACAAGGGTCGAGTACTTCTAGACAACATGTCAATCGGCATTCACCCAGTCCAAACTACAGCTCTAGGAAAAACACCATCAATTGTTTTTCACTTTTCACAATATCAACTAGACAGTTTTGGTTAGGAATGCACACGATAATCGATATTATCGATCAAAATCAATAATGTATATTTTGATAATCGATAACCAAAATTCATCATCGATTATCATAATATCAAATAATTGGTCAATAGTGGCACGAACCAAACTCTTAAAGATGGAGATTATCTCACGTTGTGCCATGCATTGGCTGAGCTGATTGTGTCACACTCGAGATTTATATTTGGCAATGAGCTATAATTCGATAACGGAAGCCAAACAGGCCTGAACAGGCTTTATTGGTAACTATAGTAAATAAATAAATATTGATTCGATAATGACTTAACTATTTTGATAATGAAAAAAGTATCGATGTGCATTCCCAGTTTTGGAGTTCCCCAAAATATGGAACTTTAAAAAGTTAAGTTACTTTGTTGCACTAAGTAACATTCCTGTTCCTCTAATTATAGTTCTTTTAAGAACCTAAAGATACGTTATAGGTAAAAATTACCCCAAAATCCAGACTAAATTCGGTTTTATATTTCAGAAAGTAAAATGTTAAAACTTAAAAGAAGATGAAAATGAGTTTGTGATTTTAATATTTACTCTTGAATTTGGTAGGATTACGACAGCATTAGGAACTTTTAATGGAATGTTTTACTACTATGTAGTATTTGTTGTTTGTTTTCACAAAATATGTAGCCTAGCAACTTTTTGGTTTTTAAGTTGCAAGTTCCAGAGTTTATTTGTGTATTTGTGTTTGTTATCTTTCATGCACAAATAAACAAAAAACTACAGTACTACAAATACATGTATTAGTTTATTTATTTATTTGTGTTTATGTTATCTTTCGCGGCGCGCCTACTCCATTTAAGGTAAGCTGTTGGCACCCTATCTCTTAATGTCATTCACAAAATCAATTAATTATATTAAGTTAGTTGTTAACCTCACTTGCTCTGTAAGTTCCACCCCCATAACAGAACTAAATGGTTAGATTATGACTGTGTTCTGTCTGTCTCTGTCTGTCTTGTGTGGTCTGTCTCTAAGTAACATTGTAGAGAGAAGTGTGCCAGCATTGATAGAACACCGGGGCCAAAGATCCGATTATCATCAATTCTTTAACCACAATCCTGGCATTTTGATTACTATGAACACAAGGGAGTTTTTGTTGTGGTGAGACCAGGACTGCTGTTAAAACTTAAATGTAATGTTTCTTAAGTTATATTTTTGTAATTTATTGTCCTACCATACTAGGTACTAAAGTCCTTTGCAAGTAAAGAAAGATCCCAGGTATCAAGAAATTTCCCCTCCTCGTTACCACCTCCACTCGGCACGGGTGACAGTGCTCGCGAGACGTTGGAATGCGGTAGGCCGCATGACCCATTCATCCAGGTGTCATTGTTAAGAAATCAATTTTTTGATGTAGTTAAAATGTTATAATTTCTCATTTATTTTCAAATATATGGAATAATTATGTAAAATTAATATAAAATAAACTTTGTATTTTTAAAATAGCTTGAAAACTGCCGTAATTATTGCCTGTCGTAATTATTCTGATCGTAACCATGAAGTTACAACTAACTCTAATTACGGCAGTTTTCATGCTATTTTTAAAATACAAAGTTTATTTTATATTAATTTTACATGATTATTCCATATTTGAAAATAAATGAGAAATTATAACATTTTAACTACATCAAAAAATTGATTTCTTAACAATGACACCTGGATGAATGGGTCATGCGGCCTACCGCATTCCAACGTCTCGCGAGCACTGTCACCCGTGCCGAGTGGAGGTGGTAACGAGGAGGGGAAATTTCTTGATACCTGGGATCTTTCTTTACTTGCAAAGGACTTTAGTGATCTAGGCCAATATATTGCTGTTGTGAAGTACTCGACTACGTTAAGATTACACAAATAATCTATCAAGTGATATTCAAAACAAGTTACTGTAGTGTGTAGCTGTAGTGTATTCATTTCATAGGAGACTAGTAACAAAAAATAGTAACGTAAGTTGCAAAATATATTTTTCTATTTGGTAAAATTAAATGTGTAGGTAGTATTATGTTTTTTTTTTATTTGTCTATAGGATTAGCTCATTTTAATCAAGTTGGTCAATTACCTAAATTACTAATTATTCATAGAAGCATTAATAATATTATGAAAGTGTATTTATTTCTGTATCATATAAGAAACTACAGTCGATAGTGACAAGTATGGTAACGAGCACGCAAAGCTGTAGACGTTTGCTATGTTTTTTACAGGTTGTTTCTGTCAATTTGTTTTAAGTGACTATGAGGCTACAATAAAAACAGTAGTAAATAATACTTGTTAAGGCTAACAAGTGGCAATACTTGTTTGCCATGTTAACTACAGATGTACCAACATCTCTTGTGAGCCAAGGTCATTCTCTGTAGATGCGGGTTCTGTATTCGCTCAGTTCTTGCCAACAGGCATTGGGACACATCTCCCCGATAAGCTTGCAGACGCGGGATCGCTACCCAGTATTTTCTCGTTTCTTTACTGATCACTCGCACGCTGTGTGCGTTTTTCGCTCCATCACCTGCATTCGAGTCCACACGTCCGTTTTGGTCATGGCTTTTGTGGTGTTGGTACATCTATAGTGTGTAGTTAGCCTGCAAGTTTGTTATTCATTTAGGTTGTTACAGACTGATTGATTAACTAGGGCAAGTATTTGGTTTATATTGGAGAAGAGTTGACAGGTTGGGAAAGCATAGAGAATTTAAAGCACAGCCTGAAGAATGTAGTCATTAATAGTAGTATCTTTGGGCTGGGGGTGACAACACTTTTTTTCTCCTTTTTTGCTGATGACAACTGCAGCTCATTTAAAGTTGTTTGTTGCCTTAATCTGTAGGGCAATTATTTTTAATTTATAGTTTTAATACATTGTACGTGCACCAGACGAGGAGCGACTTTCTTTAAGTGACGCAATAGAAATAAAAGGCATATTCTGTAGAAAGCAGTTGCACAAGTGGACTCGTTCTTGTACATATTAATTTAACTTAGTAGACGAGATTTGACGAGAAGGTTTCGTAACTCTAAAGCAATAGGGGGGAGATAAACGTTGCAAGTTAAATGCCCGTGGTTCATTCCGTATTGATATTGGTGTGTTTTATGGGAGCGTTCGTCACAACCAGTGAGGCTTTCTCATACGCTTATACACTGATTCATAAATAAAACTTGACCTTTCTTTTCTTTTTACTAGATCTTACATGAAAGAATCGTTTATGTTCTTGTAAATGTTCAACTACCGCCGGGTACTTAAAAGTAAAACGCTTTATCTCACTTCTATTTATTTGAGATGTATTCTACTGGGTTCGAAACACCCACAGCCCTACGCTGAATATACCGGTCGGTAGGCCTAGTTATAAACGCATAATGTTAATATCTTGTATATATTTATTATTTTTGTACGCAGTATGTGTTGACTGCTCCCAACGACACCCGACGTTGATCCTGATGCTTTCCTCACCCGAATGAATCAGTTCAACCAGAAGTACTGTACGTAGGTACTCTACAGCTAAGTGTTTGTACACGTACCCGGTAGTCATCGAGTACATTTATATATGATTTACCAACATTGTAAATTTGTATCAATGTAAAATGGCTGTGACATTTAAGTGTAGATTACTTTCAATAAAACCATTTTGTAATGCTACTTATATTTACCATTGTCATTGCATTTCATGTTAAGTCTAGACTCAATGTCTTCTAGGTTTGAACGACCTTCAAAATGGTCGGAGATCAACTCGGCACAACCAATGCAGAAAAACTAAAAATGCTATCATGCAATTTCTGCCTGATTTTGAACCTTGGGAAGTACTTTGACAGCTGAATTATTAAGTCATATTGACTTTGTTGTTTTAATTAAAGTGGTATTTTAGATGCCTGAGCCTGCCCCTTAACTACTTCATAAGAATCAAGTAATGTCGAAAGAAAAGATTTCTAGGATGGGGGGCCTATCTGAAGCAGGAACTATGTATAAATCAATAAAGGTGTATTAAAATTAAATTAGGCCTATCCAGTGATAGCTGATTCCAAAACTTTTTGTGGGTGTTTGTCTGTAGTTTTTTTTGTTGCAAGAATGGTGTTGAAGCAAGCTCTCATTGGTCCTTTATATTTTAACAATGTTGCCAACTGTTAAAGCAATTGTTGATGTTACAAATGTTTTTATTCATTGGTTTTAATCCAAATGAATGTGTATAGCCTAATAAAATATTAATTTTTGCCTTGGAGACTATTAAGCATCATGTATATTTGTCGTTGATTAGATAAGAAGGCTTTCAATTAAGCCATCAATTTTTTTTCGGGTGGTTCAAATGCACAATGGCCACCAAGAAGTGTCAAAAGGTCTTTCAAACCAGCTGACATTGACTCGTCTTGTCTTGACTTGACTTGCCTTGTGAATGTGTGTTGGTTTATGGTCGCCCTGTACCACAGCAGTTGGGCTCATGATAGCCTAGTTTTCATGTCTACAAGCAAAGTGCACGACGCAAGCAACCACATTAAACTTTGCTTTGGTGGTGTGGTCCTAGCTTTCTGATTGGTCTAGATTCGAGAACCTAATCGCTAGTAATCGCTCGCCTGCATGAAAACTAGGCTTATTTATTCAGCGTCTCTTCCTTGAACTTGCAGTCGGTTGGTAATGTCATCCAACTTACACTTTCAAAGCCAAGTAAGTAAGTAGTATACTAGGTAACAAGTCTGACCAATTGTGCTTCATTGAAAATCATCTGCTGAAATCACTTATTCAGCAGAGTATGGGATAATTATTCCTGTACTTGCTAGTTAATACTTGGGGGCGTACCTTTTAAGATTTGAACATAGTGGGTCTTATCTGTGCTGTGTTTAAAGATACAGTAACTAGGCCTAGGCATATGAATAATACTATTCCGCTTATGTTTACAATATTTTCTGGTGTTTTCGGATCTACAATATTTTCGTAATCTCACAATTCCAAATTAAATAGATGCTTTTATCAATTATGAACAATTCCATATCATTGTAAAACATTCAAAATAACAGCATAACTAACATATTTTCTCAATTATTTACCAATCTAGAATAATGTCAGCCCGCGCACAAGAACTCATTCTTAAGCGGGCTTTCTCACACCAACTAAGTAGGTATATTTTTAATGTAATTCAAACACCAGTATTTTATTCAATGTTCTGCAATATTGTGTAACTTTCTAAACACAACTGTGAGAATAAAATGGATTTAAAATTGAATTGAATTAAAATTGAACTTCCAAAAAGGTCTTACTCGTCATCACTAGTGTCGCGTACGAGGCTGGTTAGACTACTTCGCACTAAATGTTTCTTTTGAAGCGCACTAGCCTTGAGGCTGGTCTACAAAACAAGGGAGGCCGCTGGAACGGAGGGCAGCGCAGCATGCCAATGCCTAGTGCACAGTAAACGGGGAGACATACGAGTGAAATAGTAACATCGAAAAGTGAAATCAATTTTAAATACATTTAATATACACTACAAATCCTTTCAAACTGATGGACAAGTGTATCAATAATACAGAATTGTTCATAATTACCTTTTTTCTTATGGATGTCTTCTCCATTTTGGTTGGGTTTTAATAACTGCCCGCTAGGTTGTCAGTGAAAAATTGCTTTCAACGCACTGACCGAGTGCAATCCACTTGCTGATTACAGCAACGCAGCGCTTACACTTTGTGCAAAAAGCAGGTTGGAAACAAAACAATTCACTGAGTCAGCTGCTGAATATTGGCATGCAAGTACTTCTTGAGTGTTAGTGATTGCAAAACCTTTTTCATCAGAGGTGGACAGATTCTAGATTTGGCAGTGTTGTTAAAGCTACTTTTTAAAAGTAGCACAGCTACAGCTGCTGATCTTTGAAAGTAGCTTAGCTACTTTTTAAAGCTACTTTCATTCTTAAGTAGCTTGCTACTTTACAGCTAATTTTTTTTTTTTTTACCACAAACAATGAGTAAGATTTTGTTCGTGTTCATTAGGGTGTAGGCACTGGCCTGTTGCAATAAAGCAATTACAATATGCAACGGGCCAATGTAGGCTAGGAGGTTTGAAAGAATGACCTTACAATTAGATGCTTGGCCTGCAACATTGTTTAGTTTCCTAATGACGTATGTCCAAGTATGATGAGAAAAGAATGCATATCAGACGCTCCCGCGTTCCGATAACATTCTGCACAATGTGGGTCTAAGTTACTCGACGCACGACTCAAGGTCAAACAAAGGATGCGCCTGTATTTGCGGGGCGAGCCCTGTTGCCTATCTAATATGTTTTCACTTTTGCTACAAAAGATACGTGTTTACCAGCCGCGCACGCGCATTTGTATCAGCCTTATGTCCGTCTGTTCTTCAGCGAGTAGCGCCCGCCGCCCGTGCGGATGAGGAAATACATCTCGTAAACGCCAGATCCAAAGATGTGCGGAACAAGGTGCGCGTTCGATCGAACTCTAGCTGGCCGGCGAGAAGTATAGGAAAAGAATTTGCGGGTACATATTATCTTAGGCCTCCACCTAATTATGATTGATTTTTGCAACGGTAATGGTTTAATTGCATTAGGGCCTATTGCAAAATGAGAGTAGCGTCGATTTTACGCTACAACTACCTGTTAATAGTAGCTTGCTACTCGCTACTTTACTACATTTTCAAAAGTATCGCGCTACCGTCCTTGCTACTCAAAAAAGTAACATTTGTAAGTACAGCGTGCTACTTAAGAGGGAGGGATAGTAGCGAAATTACAGTTTTTTCGTGATATCTGAGAACGATGCAAAATATCTAAAAACTGATTGCAGACAGCACTGTGGTTTTGTTAGAGCAATATAATGCAAGAAAAAATATTCAAATATAATAATCGGTGCGGTTTGTATAAAATATGCATTTAATTAACTAGGAAAACGCTAAAGTCCCGCCGCGTTGATGGATGAGCTTTTTAAAGGTTTTAGTTTGCGTGGGATATCTTTACTTTTGCAAGTGCTTTGTTTTGCTGCCTACGCATTGAAGGTGAATGTTGTCAAGTTTCTTTTGTTTCTTGTCAATTGGTATTATTTACCGTAAAAAACTTGTATTAAAAGCTTTATTTCTATGGATTCTGGCTAAATTTTTCCACTTTTTCTTTCAAAAGGTAATACATAACCATAACCTTAATGTCCATGTATAATATGAACGTTGTAGCCCCAAACGTTTGGTCAGAATTGGCCCAAATGGCACGAAAATATCGCACAAAAAGTCAAAAAACGTATATTAAAAGCTTTATTTCTCTCGATGCTGGCTAACTTTTTCAACTTTTTCTTTCAGAAAGCAATACATCACCATTACCTTAATGTCCATGTGAAATATGAACGTTGTAACCCCACCCGTTTGGTCAGAATTGGCCCAAATGGCACGAAAATATCGCAATAAAAATCGAAAAAAATCGTAAAAGTACGATATTCATAAGAAATATTTCTTCGATTGTACCCAAAAACGTGGCAAGTCTAAGTTCAGAGATTTCGAAGGTCCTGTCAAATTTTTATCAAGATCGCATATGCCGTTTGCCCGGTAGAGAGCGAACAAACAGACGGAAAAAAACACTTGAGCTAAATTTTTTGGGGGGTCAGTGAAATTGAAGTCTTCGCTCCACTCGCTACGCTCATCCAATTAAATATATCAAATAAAAAACTTAATTACCATCACATTACAATATTTTTTTGTACAGGCTATAGTTCTCCCAAAATCACAGGGCTGTCTGCAATCAGTTTTTAGATATTTTGCATCATTCTCGAGATATTACGAAAAAACTGTTATTTCGCGTGGTTTTAATTTCGCGACTATCCCATCCTCTTAAGGCTATTCCACCGCGTTTTTCTATTTTCCAAAATATGCTACTAAGTCAAAATATAGTGAATGGCTTTGAAACATGGCTATTTTAGAAAATCAAAAATATTTTTTTTCAAATTTTTCTGATCTGGTACACGGCCAATATAGCCACCTCAAAATAATTTCAAACTTCAATTCGCCAGGGCACACCATTCAACGTAGGGTGTTGTGCTTTTGTGACATTAATTTTCAACTGTTTTTCTTTGGACTGACTGAGAGAAAACAGATTTATTTTAACAATTGTCTTTCCTGCGAATTTTTTCGTTTGGCGGTACAAATCGGTAAAAAATACCGCCAAACGAAAAAAATTCGCTGGAAAGACAATTGTTAAAATAAATCTGTTTTCTCTCAGTCAGTCCATAGAAAAACAGTTAAAAATTAATGTCACAAAAGCACAACACCGTACGTTGAATGGTGTGCCCTGGCGAATTGAAGTTTGAAATTATTTTGAGGTGGCTATATTGGCCGTGTACCGGATCAGAAAAATTTGGAAAAAATATTTTTGATTTTCTAAAATAGCCATGTTTCAAAGCCATTCACTATATTTTAACTTAGTAGCATATTTTGGAAAATAGAAAAACGCGGTCGAATAGCCTTAACCCGAGAGTAGTCGCGTGTGGTCTTTTAGACCGTCTTTTATTTTTCAACAGTTGGTATTTGTACAGCGCGCATGCATGGCTTGTCTAGTTCCGCCTACCTTCCCAAAATAGTTTTTTGAAGCCAGTGTACAATACGCGATTCAGTGTTCTGCAGAACTTCATCTAAGATAAGAGGTCTTGTTCGGTTGCTTGGTCTTTTCGACCGCTGCGCGACTACTAAGTACTAGTCTCACTATTATGAGACATGTATTTTGTTATTGAAGGTTGATTATTCTTCAACATACAGTGTTGGCATAATATTACTGTCTTGGTTTACTAATAATTCGAACTACAGGGTGTTTCAAAACATATTTTTATACCTTTTTGTAGGTTTGCAACATTCTGTGTTTGATTGATTATTTATTGATTATTGATTGATAATTGATTAATATAACCATGTATACGGTCACATATATGATAAATTATCTTATATTGGTAATCAAAACGTCATCCAAACGTTATTAGCCCAAAATAAATAATGCGGTCTAAAGGACCGGGCGCGACTACTAACGTTACAAACAGGGGCGCGACTACTCTCGGGTTAACAACACTGAGATTTGGCCTATTCTGATTCTACAATAGTGTGCAATGCTGGTACTTGAACGATTCCTATTATACTAACATGCGCTGTAGGTTAACACTGGACTAGTATGAGGAAGGTTGATTACTAGAATAATGAAATGAATTAAATTTACAATAATTTAGTTCTTCACTTGCTACATAGTTTATTTTATGTTGTAGGAATTTGTCTTGTAGTCTTATAGGTCTTATCAAAAAATTACCACACAATGCAAGACATTTAGGCCTAGTTGTAATCCTTGAGTAACATTAGGTCAGAAAGAAGCCACATTATACTGGATAGCGAGAAAGAAGAAAGGCTGAAGAAGCCCCTCTCTGCACATGAAAAAAAATCCTATCGATACTGTATTATGTTTTAGAATGTTTACAAGTACAACAATACATACCTACATACATCAATCAATATCTTCATTCACCGTGCAATCAGTACAACGTGTTTGGGTTATGTGATTGTAAACGAGCCTTCTTCACGAGACATATGACCTTGGCACGCCCGTAAGCACTCGAATTCAAGTGTACAACGCTCTGGAGAAAAATTTTGAACGACATACGTGAATTCTAAAATGCACTAGACACAGATATTTTTATGCAGAAGAACATACAAAAAACAGAATGGCTTTTTGTAATAAATCCTACTATTCACAATTGTTAAGCGTAAAGTCAATGCGAAGGGAGCAACCTCTTCTTGTTCCCGTTGCGTCGACTTTATGTGTAACAATGGTGTATAGTAGGGTTTATTACATACATCAATTCTCAATCAAATCAAATTTTCAATCTGTGTCTTGTGCATTTTAGAATTCCTGTATGTTGTTTCAATTTTTCTACAGAGTGTTGTACATCTAAATTTGAGTGGTTAGGAGTGTGCCGTTGTGAAGACTTCACAATAGGTACTGATAGAAATCGGAATCGCTCAAAATGACCCAAAAAATTGAGAATCACTATAGGGAATATACCTCGGCTTTTTCATCACTCCACTACAATAAGCACTTCATTCTGAATACATTAATCATATTTTTATTTAGATAAGATTTTCATTTATAAAAGGAAGCTGAAAGTTGCACCAATAATAATGGCAGGAAAAACGAGCCACTACGTCACTCACTACTATATGGTATTGTTGCGGATCGGCCAATGAGGTAATGCCAAACAGTGATATTAACTGTAAACTGTGTAATCTAGACGGCAGTAGATCATTCATTGATCCTAAGACATTAAACAATTTTGCCTATTGGTCAACAATGCTCTAGATCTTGACGTCACGTGCTGTTTGAGCGGGAAATAAAATACTACAAACTTTGAGCCCCAATAGAATTTAAAATACTTACTTTAAATTGCAGTAATTGCATTTTAAGTGGTTTTCTGTCCATATCTTATACCCACGTCAATATTTGGACTTTGTGCATATTCCTTAAAGGGGTATTTAACCGCTTAACTCAAAAAATATATTTCATTCAGGCTAACTAGTAATGAATTTAGCAATTAACAGAAAAATTATTGGGGCCACCATGACCTCCCAAAAAATTGTCAAACATGACATTTTTCGAGCTAGGTCCCATTGGCAAAAATCTCCCATGAGAAATAACATGGGGACGATCTTTATGCCCCGTGACCTTGGAGGATTTTGACCCAAAAAAATATTGGCCATTATTGACGTACTCGACAGCGTTTTCTGTAAATTCTCTATATTTTGTTTTGTAATTTGGGCAAGTAGTTCGGTCAAAATATGCTGATTACCAAGATGAGGTGTGATTTTGGAATGCATATTTTTGGGTGTTTGAGGGTATATTTGGGCACGATGTTATAAAGGGGAATTTCAGATTGGTACTATGCTCTAGTATCTATGTGGACCAAAAAAGAAGCAGGTTAAAGCCGATTTTGGAAATTTTCCAAAACACCAATTTTCGCCAATTTCTGGATCAAAAAAATTTAAAAAAATCGTGTTAATTCACAGTTACAAGATATAATTTTTTATATGGTCATTTAAGTCTAGTATTGTGCTACAGATCATGTAAAAAATAATTTTTGGGGTTTTTAGCCCCTTTAAAGAATCATCGTAATCAACCAATCTCCACTTTTTATCAAAAAAATTTAATTTAAACACTGAACATAAAACTCAATTCACTCACCCACAATCATATTTCAGCAGCCATCCTCTTGGGGCGAGGCTATATATCGCAGAGGGACTTTCATCTGTTTTGCTCGCTCAAATAAGCTGGAAGACACTTAATGATAACATTCTGTTCATTCCCATGTATACAAACAACGTAGAATCCTTAAAAATAAGACCAAGCAAATAATTTTGTATTGTTTATTGCACTATGAAACATTGTACATAAACACAAAGTGGCTAACAACAATATCCCATCAAGTAAAAATATATGCATACATAACACATTTAACTTCAGTTTAACAATGATGTTAAACAAATAAAATAAATCTAAATTGATTAAATTCATATTAGTATTAAAAATAACTTTTTATGGCATGTAGACAAGCGGGATGTGCTGTTATAGAGGCTACTATGGGAATATCATTAAGGCCAGCAGAATCATTGTTTTAAGGCATCCCAATAAACATGTTTTGAATCTGGATGCTTGCTCCAAATCTTTGCAGTTGCAGAAAAGTTACAGAAACAAGTTCGTGAATCTGCTCTTAAATGCTGGAAACCAGCTAGTTCTTAAACGTCTCCAAAGCAGTAACAGGCTTTCACAAACCCAAACTTGGGTGTATTTCTGGCGTGGACACCCTTCAACTTGCTATGGAACTTATAAAATGCAATCCTTCTTAAATTGGGCTTTGAACGCAAAGCTTTCCACAGGTCGCGCCACTGTAGTACCGTCCCAACTGCTATGTATCATCAACATAGTAGGCCGTGACTGAATGACTCACTCCATGTAGTTCTTGTGGCACGGCAGCGTGGATCATCTAGACTGGGCTGGTACTACGGTGGCGCTAAGAGTGTGAGAAAGTGGAAGTGCAAAGCCCAATTGAGCTGCATTCATTCCAAGCGCTTTGAATGTTTGTGATATTTTACATTGTAGCCGTCCCGTAGTCTGCTATGAATGTGTTCTTCTGCTTATTTAGATCACAACGTCTGCCCATGTACGTTATTCAAGACTACAGCCCACAGGATAATAAATGGCCAAATTTGAGGCAGAAATAAATTATGCAGCATGCCATACTGTCAGCAACATCAACTCAGGTAAGGAAGACACAATATAAAACCGCATTCATAGTAACTGCGGTCACATGAACCAATGAGTAACCCGCCGGTTCTATTGGCCGCGCCCGACTTCATCTCACGACGTCCTGCGTGAGGTGAGGCAGTCAAACACCCAGTAACAATAGTTTAGTGGTATTTGATTTGGTGCAGGCTATGTTGTGTTTTGTTTACATCAAAATTGAATGGGAACTTTAATCCATTGGAAAACCATTTAATTTATTTCAGAAATTCAGGTTCTTAGGGTACAATATGAAATTGTAAATTTGTTACAATAATTTTAACTTATTTTTTTGGAGCAATATTTAAAAAAATTGGGGAAATTTTGGATTTGACATAGCCCTTTAGTTTAAAATAAAAGTTATTTTCTTTGCTTGGCTCGAAAGGTGTTTTTTTTTAGGTTAAAAATTGAGATTTGAGAATGTAAGCCGTTTTTTAAATTACTGACATTTTCGAAGTGTTTATTTTTTCCTTTCCACCCTTTTGGATTTTGGATCACAAATTAAATTCATATTAGCAATGCGATTAACAAGATTTAAAAAAACAAATTTTGAATGAAAATTTACAAAAATTGGAGCAATTTTTTGCACCCCTTAAAAGTTCACCAGAAAAATGGAGGAGTATGACTCTTCTAAGTATTCCAATGGGTTAATAAATCTTGTGTTTGAGAGACCACATTCATGTTATACCAAGTTTAAAACATTGACTGCAATGAAGGCTAAGTCTCTCGGAGACAAGATTAGGATCGAGCTAGACTGATAGGTTTCCGTGTTGCTATGAATACATCTTAACATTAACACATGTGATACAAGATAATAATTAACTGGATTAAAAAAATATACTAGGATAATTAATTTTTAATACTGTTAGTTTTGAGTATTTGTACACCTGGTTTCACATTTAAATTATAACAAGGGTTAAATAAAAAGATCATTTGACAAGGGAAACAATTAAAATCCGGTCTTATTCTAAGACAATATGGTTAAATCTTCATACAAAATCTTTTATAAAAATCCACAAAGTTCTTTGTAATGTACTGTACGTAAGTACGGTTCTCATTACGTAGATATCCTAGGTTTGATTGCATAGCCAGTGGCGGCTTTTATTACACACCTGATCAGTCAGGATTAGGCCTACATACCAAAATGTGTAGTTTGAGGGATACACGTTTTTCCAGTGTTCAAATATCATTGTTGTAGGAGGTGCCAAGTATAAAGAGGGACACAAAATATGTTTGTTTGGGCATTCAAGTCTAGTTGTTGGTGGAGGTGTCATGTATTAATATGACAAGTTTGGGTGAAGCTAACCCCGTTTCCTGGCACACAAGGTCACTAAAACCATTCTGTATCATCAGCAAAGAAAAGTGTGTCAAAAAAAAAAAAAAAAAGGCATTGCTATAGGATGCAATACTTAAATACGTACAAATTAATAAAGTAAATGTGAAATTACTTTTCTTATGCTCTAAAATGAGCAGAAACGAACGACCTTGAACAAAAGTTTCTTTGTGGCAAAGTCCCCGAATCCCCGGCTGTGCCCGTTTCCCACAAAAACTTTAAAATAATCAATTGCACACCTGATTAAGAGTTGAAAAGCCGCCACTGTACCCGCATGTGCTACTACACTTCGTCTCTGCGGTGGTATAATAGGGACTACGGCAACAATACACCGTCGCATTCAATGATTTGATTGATTTGGTTCGAGTTAACTTGCTTGGCATTTTCAATAGCTGCAATCACAACTCTATACCAAACTTGCAATACTAGCATACCGTATTGTCCTGAATATAAGCCTACCCTTTTTTCATTATTTTAAGTCTCAAAGTCCCCTGCCAGCTAATATTTATTTGCATATGCTTTTGCAATATGTTTTTTAATATTTCAACAAGAAAAGTTAGGGGGTCGGCCCATATTCGGCACAATATGGTAATTTTATTGTTGATAATGTCAGTAAATGGCAAAAACAAGACTACCAGATTCAGATTGTTGTACAGTCTTATTGTGCCCAAGATGGCACAATATTGTATTTTCCCCTGTAACAAACTGCATCGTTAGCCAACTTTGATGAGATGTGCTCTACGCCCACTCCATTATACCACTCGCTATACTACATACATATCTCACTGGCACATACAACTAGGCACTAATCTCTAGGACCTAGGATCTACTTTCTTTACAAATACAGTCGGTTATATTACATAACTATCTTATACGAATGAGCTACTAGAAGGCAAAGCAGTCACTGCCTATTACGAGCTAGCTTGGACGTTACTTAATATTATAATATCCCTCAAATTATTACAGCAGTTTGCCTAATACTAGATAACATACATTTGGCAGTCTCTATTCATGGACAAGTTACGAACTTTGTGGTACACAGAAACAATATTTAGCTCGTTAGTGTTGCGTTTGTTTGAGATACGTTTAAGGAAGACTTCTTGTTCTGCTTCTCCCAATAAGGCTGAACGTCTCCTAATAATACTGTATAGATGAGATTGATTTTAAAATCACTTGGACTAATGGTATAAAATTGTAACAAACTGTCGCGTCATTCCAAGAGTCGACTCGTGCGGTGACGTTTCACCCGCACACACTTCTAAAAGAACCACTTCCCGCAACTTCCGAACCAAATCGATTGAATTTAGTTTCGACGTCTCTCTCATTCTTACGACAACTCAAAGTAATTAAATATAATATCAGACATGTGAAAATCATTCAACGTGACAGCCCACTAAGAGGTTCATTTCTGGATTTATCGGACTTGGTTTGGACTTTGGTTAAACTGGCAACATTTGTAAAATAAACCCAAAATCTTCTCGGCAAGACATAGACCTATCAGATATTACGATATTTAGGATGTGATGTCGCCAACGGCATGGATATCGAAAATAGCGAAACCAGCGATCTCGATATTACTGTTTTAAGAGGTACTAAGCATGAGTAGGTAGGCACATTGACCGAAACTGTTCAACGAGGCATTAGTATCTTATACACAGAACAATTATGCGCAATGCACTACAACGGCACATTAAGTGACCTTACAAATTACAGCTCTAAGCCTAACTCTGCTTAGGACTATTGTATGCAAGATGCCGACATAGTAAATTGTACATATTGATATGATTTGTATATATTTTAATTACTCATCAAGTCATTATCTTTGTATCTAGATTTACAGCCTATTGCAATAATACTAGTACAGTACTATCTTAAGTGGTTAGTACACACATAAGAAGTACCGTTTTGTACACGGCTTAGATTATTTTTCAAAGTTAATCGATTGTTAGATTATTGAATGGAAGACTACTAATCCACTTAACAATATCAGCTTGGCTTCAATACAACCTCTCTCAAGGCTAGTGTACATCATTGGAAACATAACGTTCATCACACCAACAATATGCAATAAAAATATTATCTAGGCTACACATCTCAATCTTGTGATTCAAGTGTAGCTCATTCCTGTTGTAGAGATAGGTATGACATGAAATCTTGTTGTAGTTTGTAGATCTACAACAATTACACATGTTAAGGGACTGAAAAATGATAGTAACGTTGGTAATTTATAGAAATCATATCTGCGTTTTGGAATTTACAGTTAATGCAATAGTGTAAATAATACAATCGTTACGTACAGGAAGTTTAGCTTTCAAGTATGTCAAGTACAACTTACAAAAATACAATACGTACTACGGATAATTGCGAGGTTCTACCGTCACGGGTTCTGATTGTGCAAAGTGCAAATGTCTTGTGGTGATATAAAATATTACATCATCTTATTAGATCGTACTGTATATTAGTATTACCAACTACCCATAGTATTGCACTACGTAGTGAACTTATTTTCAACTTGCTGCTTCCGTCTCTTTTAAGTCAATTCATAACGAGCTTCAGTTTCATAGAAACTTCCTGGTTCAGTCCAAAGTGCGACAAAAAAGAAAACGCTTCCATTCAATCGTGCTCGACACCAAGCGCCATCATGACATCAACGTGGTGAATTGTTAACCTCCGTAAAAAGTATTTATCTAAATCAAGTACTGGTATGGTATTGCCAACTTTCCTTGCTTCAATATTGATTTCAACAAACAAACTTGGGTCAGTTCTCCATTTTAGAGAATAGGCCACTGTCAACAATTTGGATAGGAATCACTGATAGCGGAACTAGCCGTCTCTGAGGGAGCGAGAACAGAATAGAGAGCATCTGATGAGATGTTCTAAATCTTAGACAAACTGGATGACACAGTCTTCCATGTTAACTTTTCCAAACGTTATGAATTACTTGGTAAGAAACAAACAAACAAATGACTGGTACTATACACTTTCCAAAATGTAAATTATGTTCGAGTAGAAAAAGTAACTCGGAACATCAAACCGGAGCCAGAGCAATTGTTAAGTACCCGTGCGCTTGTGCATTCTAATCCGTCTAGTCTACATTCCACCTGAGCAAATATGCATAATGTGTACGTACACTAATAGCTGCATGACAGCAACCTAATTCAGTCACGCTAACGACCGACTGATTGTTTCTAGCATTATTAGTTTTACCCTAGAGCCGACAGTCTATTGCATCACCTATCAGAAGGAAGTACACTAGCAATCACTGCCAAAGCCAGCTGCTTCTAAGCAATGCATCGTACATCTACAGCAACACTTGCAGAAGAGTGGAGTTGCCCTCTAATAGGACGAGCGGAGTAATATACAATAATATCAACGGTTCCTTCTAATCTACACATACTACAAAATTCATTGGTTACAGTGTAAAATACTCAGGAAGCTCAAAAGTCGTTACTTATTGTACTGCACGCATTTTGTTTACGTTACAGTATATTGCCCAAGAATTCTTACGTCTACAATACTGTACTATTAAACATTAGTACTATAAACTATAATACAGTGTAGTTATTTTTAGAGAGCCAATACATTAAGTCCCTCAAAAAATAGCAAGGAACTGCTTGTATTTGTACTTGTATAGGTTAACGTAGGAACTACAGCTAGCATTATAGCTTAGACGTATTGAATCAAGTGAAAGTCTGGGAAGGTGGGTTTTCTAGTGTGCATTCCTACTAGGCTTGAAGTACATTCAGTAGGCGTACCCTACTTACAACTAAAATTATAATTTGTAAACTAAATAAAGTGCATACCGGTACCTACATTTTGAGGGTAAATACTAGGTATCTAGGACTTGCAAGCTAACAGATAAACTAGGGGATGGGATGGCTTAAAATATAAAAGAATTCAGGCAAAATGATTGCCTGCAATATTTGTGGAAGAATTGTGATCAAGAGCAGGTACGAGTGTTGAATGGGGTATCGATTGGTTTATCGGACTCCGATCCATAATATTGAGATCGTTTAATGATTGTGGCGTGCATAGGGTGTGCGCATATTAAACAATTAAAACCAAGGACAAACCTATATCTTCGCTGCTGACGCATTCCTCTCGCTCGCATACTGATCACATAACTATTACCGTTGATTAAGTCGGCGGGAGACAGAGGTCTTGATATTAAAACTTGTGTTTTTGGTATATGTTGAGAAAACACAATGTAACAACTAGGTACCCTACTGTTTGTTTCATCTAGTACTAGAGACTGCATGAAGAAGAAAGTTTGAAATGACAAAATTTTTGTTTAATAATCCACCCAGACCTACTCAGCAAACTGAGAAGTGACCGAATTAAAGTGTCCAATAGCAAAAGTAATTAACAAAGTGTGGTATTGGCTAGTTTAGTTTAGATTGGAGAAGGGTTGACAGGCTGGGAAGGAGTAGAGAACATAAAGCACAACCTGAAGGGCGCGGGCGACAGCACTATTCACCCGACTGCAACTTAAATGTAAGCTAGGTTATGTAGAAAGAATGCCAATCGGCTGGAGTATATTGGTGTGAGATAGGATCCAACAGCTTCCCTTCGAAAAGTGATGGTGGCTGTTGAGTTTCTTGAAGAATAGTAACATAAATATATACAAAACACAGAAAAACACGATTGTATATATTTATTTGTATTTATTTATGTTACTATTCTTCAAGAAACTCAACAGCCACCATCACTTTTCGAAGAGAAGCTGTTGGATCCTATCTCACACCAATATTAAATGTAAGCCACCTTTTCTGTAACTACTATATACGTTCCACTCTTGGGAACTTTCTTCGTGCAGTCTATAGTTCTAGCGAAATCACATCCTGCTCGTCGGGTTTATGTGACTTTTGCCTGATAGTTTTACTAGCGAGACTTCCCGCTCCCTCGTGCAAATCACGGCCAGCCGAAGTCGATGCCGGTGAGCTGGTAGAAGCGCGTGTTGAACGGCCGGTAGAACTCCCTCAGCCTCTCAACCGCAGCCGCCTGGATGTGCGGGTGGTTGCGGCCCTTGGTCTTGCCCAGACAGTGAGGGCTGGACCGGCCCTCGGACTTCATCAGGCACGGGAAACCCTTGGTCGAGTTGAAGTAGAAGTGCTTCTCCGTCACCACGCGCTTCAGACCAAGGAAATCCTGACGGACAATCTTAGGTCAGTTGCAAGTTTTATATAGGTAATATTTCATAGTACGTGCGTACCTAGTTAAAAAATACACTGTCTATTTACGTTCCCAAACGATTTATCTAGATTCCCTGCGTCTTCCATTTTCAAACTTAACGGCACTGAGGGAAAGCAAGATTGCCGGTGAGTGAAACGTGTGAACGCGTAGAATAACCTCAAAGCTTCTACCAAATAACTTCTCTGTTGGTGTTGCGCCCTGCTCTCTGCCACATTGAGTGTGGGAGCTGGGCAGGTCAGGCTTCGGTCAGGACGAATGGAAGGAAGTTGAGAGTAGAAGACTCTGAGCCCTGGCAAGCTTAGTATCTCAGTCAAGACCTACGGACAAACTACTCAGCCGCAAGTTTATGGAATAGTTAATTACTTATTATAGTAATAATTAATCAATGTTATAAATAAGTACCAAGTTCCTAATTAATCTAGTCCTTAAGTCATTCACTTGCCTTAAAAGGCATACTAAGAGACATATTGCAATTACCCAACTCATGGCAGATGAGATAATTTAAAATCACAATCTATCAAATAGATTCTTACTTTGGGCCTTTTCTTTGGATTTCTGCCATTAAGTCAGCAGTCCATACAAATGTGGAGGACGAAAGGTTGTGAGCACGGATAGCTTAATGAGACTATGGCAACTGAGCTGGAGCTGGTTCGAACAAGCCAGTACGGTGGCAAACTTTCGACTAACGCTTGAATCATAACTTAATTATTATTATTATTATATAACAATGTAATATTATTATATACAAAATGTATATTCTCATATTTAAATGTATTCTCAATTGATCATAGTGACATGGAAAAAGGAGAAGGAAGAACTGCAAGCAGCAGAGATGAAATTCCTAAGAAGCTGCGGTGGGCATAACAAAACTAGACAAGGTACGAAGCATAACAACAAGAAAAAATTAGGAGGAAAGTCTACGAGATAAAAAGGAAGAGAAAGACTCAGGTGGTATGGACATGTAAGAAGAATGAAGCAAGACAGAATCCCAAGACGAGAATTTGAACGTACATGTGGGGGAGTACAAAGAGTTGGCCGGCCAAGAGATAGATGGCGGGACCAAATAACGCGAAGCGTCGAAGAAAGAGGGAAAACATGGGATAGGGTTAATGAAGAAAGACTCTGGGAGGACAGGAAGAAGTGGAGAGAATTATTAGAAATGCCGGTTATGGAAGAAAACGAGGAAGAAGATGAGGGGTGCTGAGCCTGGCTAGCAAGCACTAGAAGATAGCCCGAGAAACTGGTGACTCGTCACCCCCCGACCCGACGAATGTTGGAAAAGGGTGTTTGATATATATATATATATTATTATTTTTATTATTATTATTATTATTATTATTATTATTATTATTATTATTATTATTTATAAACATATTCATAGGCCTACTAATAATATCAGGATTATTATTGATTTTGTGCTTCCATCTACCTCTAGCCATGCCGTTGTGTGCCAGGCTACTAGAGACCCTCGGGTGCGGACAGACAAGATGTAGGCTACGTACCTGCACTCGAGCCAGCTCTGCAGCCGGGTCAACAATCAGCCTCTCTCCGCTGACAAACAACAGCTGACTCAGCGAGAAGTACCGCAACCAGCGCTCCAGGTGGCGAGCGTACACACCGATCTTCACGGGGCCCCACGAAGTGTCAACCAGTTGGCTGCCGTTCAAGAACGCAAGGTCTTCAAACCGGCGCATTCCACTGGACTTCTTGTTTTTACTGTGCACAAACAATTGGACAGGATTGTACGACAAAGGTATTTCCATATGCTACCTGACCCAAGACATAGGCCTACCTTACCTATAGCTACATAACAGTTGAAAACCTGAAGATAGAACTCCAATACTCCCGCTAGTTTAAAGTTTGTTATTTTTAGCTCAAGCCTCCTGACCAAATAAAATATATAGCTTGCGTATGACCGCCGAGTCATTAGAAGTAGGTCCGGCCATAAACTCTGCAGACTTCCTGTTTTGTAAGTTGAATTTATAAAACAATTACTCTACAAGGTGTATTCAAATGAAGTACCTACCAGTGTTTCACAATAAACTAGCAACTGCTATTTGCAACATAACTAAATCAAACTTTTGTTTTTAAATATTGACTATATTGTATTTATTAAGCTTAAACTAGACTATTTATGATAAATTACAATTAGCAATGAAGGAAATGGTTTTTAAGTTTTTCTACAAATTACTTTTTAAAACATAAATTACCGGCAGCACAAGAAACCTGATTATTGTACATGTGTTGAACCCACCTGGCGGCCTGTGTGTAGTCCGATATCGCCCTGGTGACCGGATCTCGAACTACGATGAGAAGCTTCGTTGCCGGGTTCATCTGACGGACTCTGCGCGGAACTTCGCGCGTCACAAAATAGCTCGGAGTTTTCTCCATTGTCACCTGGCCCTCTAGTGTCGGAGGCATGTGGTGACTACAAACAGATACCAATTACAAGGGAACAAAAACATTAAATTTCTTTGATAATTTTTCTGATTTTCTGTTTTGAGATGTTTGTGATTTTGGTATGTACAAAATGTATTTCTGCCTCCTTCATTAAATTTTATCAGATCATCCTTGTGTTAGATGAGTTCCCAATAATACAACAGCTCTAAAACAAAAATGTTTTTCAACTTGCACATTGAAAGAATTTCTTTACTTAGAGTTTGAGCACAATTTTTGTTTTTGTAATGGCAAATATAAATTTTTAAAAATCATGTCAATATCATAGATTTAGATCCACTTCTCCACCACTGCAATATAACAGTAGGTCCTGTTCCAAATTCAAAGTGGGGTACCTACTTGGGCCCCTGAGAATTTGAATTCAAGGCTGTGAGAATAAGTGTAGCGACAGAAGATGGTGCTATGCAGAGGAAATATGAGCGATAATGGTAGGCCTACAGGAAAATATAGAAAAATAAAGGTCTAGAGAGGAGAGAATTAAAAATGTGTGAGCAGTTTGTTGTTTATTTATCCAGTACGAGAGCATTACCCTTTGTACGGGCATGATATAACATTCGGGACAGTTGAACAAAAATTCAATCGTTGATATTGATATTGACATTCAATGGAAATCGGTGCACTCGTGTGCCCACATAATTAATGATCTTCGAGCCCTTAAAGTTTCTGTTCAGAAAAGAACGCACCGGTACCACTGAAAGCCCTTGTCGTAGAACCGATCGAAGAAGTGTACTTCTGAGCCGGCCGCTCTCACGTCTGGGTGCAATCTGATGAACTCAAGCAGCGCCCGCGTCCCGCCCTTCTTCACACCGATCACCAGGGCGTCTGGCAGCTTGCGGCTCACGTGGAGTCCTAGGGGACAAAGTCATGACGTTACACTAGAACAAGATACTAAGAGAGACGAGAAATGACTTGTCAGCTACAGCTAGGGCCTAGTGAAAAATGCTACAAACTTTATGTGCTTTTAGTTGAACAAATTGTATCATTCCTTTTTGTGAGTGTAATTGTCTATGAAGTTTTGTTCATTCTCAGAAGTATGTCAGGCAAAGAAAACTTACATTTCAAGTGATAACATGAGTGATAAAAAGTTAATAAGACACTTTTTAATGGTGACCAAGACTGGATAAATGCTCTACCATTTCCATCAAATCAGACAACCGCTGAAGGCCCTACATAGTAAGCTGTTGTCCTTCTGTACCATTTCCATTTCAGGTTTATTTTGTTCCTAGTTTCAATACCCTAGTCATTATACCTTGGCCAAATCTAGGCCTATATCCTTAACCATTAAATGTTTTGATTGATGTTTGGAAGTTGTGTTACTGGTAAGTACGCCTACATAAAAATTAAGGAACAATCTACGTAGGCTAGAGCATTAAATTATAACTACTCTAGGTATTTTCTATAAATCTTTCCAAGGCTCTACAAATGGTTAGGTGGACTCTTCGCACATTGTCAGGTGATTGTTACCAGTAATTTGATGGAATTAGGTACTAATGTGTGTAAATGTTACCTTGCTGCCTCAGGAAACGGTACTTGGGAGCCCCGTCCACAGGTTCGTAGCTGTCGTTGGCGCTCCACGTGAGCGGAACCACCCGGACAACCGTGGACCCCTCGCTGGAGCGCTTGGTTCCAGACACCTCGACTGGCGCGTTCGACACGGGCGAAACTAAGCCGTGACTTCTCTGCAAAGGTAGAGTAAATTGAACCATAATTATTATCAATAGCTAGGTGCCAGAATCTTCTGCAAAGGCAATCATAGAATTCAAAAATTAAATATTAATTTCTGTACGTTTATATACTAATAAGATTGCTACTGTAGGCCTTAGCCTAGATTCATACAGGCCGCACAGGGCATAGGCCTACCTAGTAATTTTCACAACTTATTTTCAATAATGGTATTTATTGTAGGCCTACATTGTAACAAAGGTTTATTGAGTAGTCTAGTGGTAGAGCCTTTTTTTTTTTATTGGTTTTATGTCCTGACCAAACAAGTTATTTAGGCTTATAGGTACTGGTAACAAGTAGAACTGTCAATTCTACTATTGACGTTGGTTCACATTTAGGTAGGGCCTAGGTAGGCATCCGCATAGGTTTAGCCTAATGAACAAGTAGTTTAGCCTACATACCTGATGGAAGGCTGTGTTCAAGTTCGTGACAAGGCATGAGTTGTACGTATATGAGAGAAGAACCAATCCAGCGCACATTCCCAACGTTATCACCACAGACTTTCGATTGAAGCGGCCACCCAGATCCACACCTCTTCGGGACATTCCGTTATCGTCCAATAACGAAACATTATTCACTACATGACAATGAAACAACATTAAATTAGTGACTTTTATTGTTTGTCATTACAATCCTTCAATTACCAGGTACCGTGTATGCCAACACAAGTGTTTTGGAAAAGCTCTCAACAAGTTAGCTGAAACCTAACCTAGCCTAGACTACAATGTGTACAAATTAAACACATTTGATAGGCCTAGTCCCTAGTCCAACCAGGCTCAGGTGGCCTGGGGTTGGTACCTGAGGAAGTAATTCTAGTAGTGAGGGTCGCAGGAAAGGGGGTATGTAGGCAAAAGCTTGCCATGTCCCCTCTAATCCATGGGTCAAACGCTAGTGTCAAGACTAGGGGCTAGCTAAATCGCATCATCTGTCATCCATAGGGTCTAAGCTAGGCCCCTACGTACCAATGCACTACAACGTATTAATTCGTGTCCAGAGACAATTAATTATCGTTGAATGGCTATGATCGAACTTGGGAGCAATCATTAACGATTTGTTATTGTTGGGGCTAGGGTCTCTAGGCCTTAGCTTGTCTCAGTTCAGTCAGATGGGTGGCATTTGCCTTCATGAGATGGATTTAAATTGGTACTAATAAGTGTAAGATAACCGTAAATAAACAATAATGATGATACAGCAGTAAATAAATTACCTCAAGTAGAAATTAAATAAACCCCGAAGTCTGTGGCAGATAAATTCCACCATGTTGACATTTTTCTGCAAACCACACTTGCGAAGATAGCTCCAGTTGTAAATCAGAGTATGATCGCCAACATGACATTGTCGACGACATTGTGAAACATTTCAAAGTTTATAAGATTTAGAAGAAAACTTATTCAAAAATTTATAGTTTATGTCGTTTAACTCTGAAATATAACAAAATAAGTATTTGTTATTCGAATCCAAAAAAATTGTTGACATTTTAAAACAAGAATTTGGTTCGTAAATTTATTTTTATGTGATGGTGTCACTGGTGTTTACGAGCGCCCGGCCACGTGATCACCGTTTCTGCAGCTACTATCGTGGTTGTCGGCAAGATTGATATATCGAATGGTTTGTATCGACTCTGATATGCAGCCAATCAGAAGAGAGAAACCGAAATACCGATACCGCGCATTTTGTAATACGGTTACGAGTTGGTTACGGTTGGTAATTTTATATCATAATATCATAATATATGAGCATGTCGAAAATACTGCTAGGAGGGATTATTCTTGGAAGGCGGAAGGGTATACTAGTATCTGTGATTTGGACTATGTTGTTGTTGTAAGGAGGGTGTCAGAAGAACTAGGTTGGGACAAGGAGGAGAGGGTAGATTGATGGAATTGTTCCGGATCTCTGGAGATTGCGAGGGGTGGGGAGAAACTAACCAAATCGAGAAATAAACACATTATAAGATAGTAATGTTGGGTTGGACATTTCATTTCGTTGCAGTGTATTTTTCCAGACACTCAGATATATAATGCACCAACAATTCAGAGTTAATCGGTACGGTATAAACCAGAAGAAAAGGAACGGTACTTGTTCATTAACGGGACCCCCCTCTAAAATGTAAATATTCAGTAGAAACATTTCATTAGACAATCATAACTAGTACATCTACTCCATCTGAGTTTCAGGAGGTCAGGAAAACACAATTATTTGAACAAAGCCCCGAAAACATTCTTTCCGGCTACATACTTTGCGCCAGGAGTGACACGGCCTACGCCAACGTACTTCAACTTCACACAACAAAACCTTTAACGTCGCTATTTAAAATATAATGGATTGTCAATGGAAAAGTACTTTCGTTTAAAATAGCGACGTTAAGGTTTTGAAGGTTCATTTGTGTCCGTGAACGTCATGTCAGCTGCACGGCGACGACTGCTCTCATGTAGGCTACGCGTCCAATGGACTATACCCCTGAGTCACGTTGAACGTGTGAGTCAAGTTCACTGTGGTTGTGTCATTTCAACTCCTCACAAGTTGTAATTATTTATTGTAAACCAGAATATAAGTAAAAAACAGACGATGGGGGCTCAATTAACAAAAATTGAGGGGGGTCCCGTTAATGAAACTTTTTGGTTGATTGGGATTATGGGCGCATCAACCGTTAGCTCACAATGCGTCACTCTATGGGGAAGAGGGGCCCATGCATGCTGGTCACAACCAGCCACGGGTAGCAGGAGGAAAGTGGGGTTCTCACGTCGCGGTCGTCAAGGGAAGGGGGAGGTGTTCCCGACGACGATTGGCAGAGTTTGCCTGTAGTTTCGGGGAGTAATATTAAATATACTCCTCTTATTAGCTGATGTTTGCGAGGTGGACGTTTTCTCTTGAATCGCCTTGTACGATTAGCAGAGCCAGAAGATATCAAACTAAATTGGAAGAAGGAAAACAACCAATTGAGAGAAAAAGGAACGAAAAACCCGCCACCGACTAAATAGCAGAGGAAGACCACCACAACAACAGGCGCACCTAGCTGGAATGTGGGAGGCCCGGGTTCAAATCCTTGTTGGGATGGATTTTTTTTTTGTATTTTACCTACCCATAGATACTATTATTATTTTATTTATTCAACAAATTCCAAACTACCTGTACCGTTGCCACGAGATCTTGTTGATAGAATAAACAAATAAAAACAATTCATTATTTTCAATGTAATACAAAATTAGGGGGGACACAGATTTTTTTAAATTTATAGTTTATTTATATTATTTATGAATATAAAGTTTTTAATATTATTTATGTTACCGGTACTAATAACGAAGAAGTGACCATATGCTTCGCTATCACCACAAGGAGAGAAATCCCAGGAGGCGGAAACGATTGGTCTCTTGTTTTCGTCTAGGCCCAGCTAGTTTAGCTGAAAAAAAGTACCGTTTAGCTGTTGTGACTCGTTCTTGTCCTAATTTACGTGTATATTTTACTAAGATTGGTCTAGCCAGCCTGTTTGTAAATTTAGTTTATTTAAAAGAAAAAAATAGTGCCTTCAAACAGCCATCCAGCACTGTACCTACCAATTCACATACTTTTGAATTCTTCTTGCCACTGAATTAGATACAATCAGCTGTCTCCGGGGTCTACAATTTTCGACATAATCTCTCTTAGAAATCTCGTGATCCAGGGTTTACTTACGCCTTACAGGAATAAGTTGATTTCAAATTAGGCGCGAGTACCGCTCACAGGAAGTGTAGGCGTTGATGGTGGGAAGTGTGAGGAAACCACTTGTGTCTGTGACCACATGCACATCCGGTTTCCTGATTTGTTATTTTGTTTTGATTTTTGTTATTGTTTATACCAGTAGCGTGTACAAAAAGGTAAGTATTGTTCATTGTGAAGTTATGTGATGTTATAAATTATAATATAATATAATTATATGATTTCAACACAAGCTCATTGATTAAGGTTCATATTATAGGCTAGGCCTAGGCCCTTAGAATATAATGACAATTTGAAGGTTATTTATTTCCTCTTCCATTTTCCAATAGCTAGGCCTAGGCTAGTAAGCCTAATAGGCCTAGGCCATGCCATTGAATTTACACAAAGCCTATACTAGGCTAGGCTCCCTATAGGGTACCCTACATCTCATCTCCCTAACATACTTTTTTAACCATTTTCCTCATCCTTATATTCCTTTTAAGCTAGGGTGGTCAGCGTCATCTCCGTTTAGCCCTAGCCCAGCTATAGGGTACACACAACTACGTCACAAATCGAGGGGAATGAGGGGTAGGGCTATTCTCCGTTTTGAGCCCAACTGGTGGACAAGCAACCATCGGTTCGCAAGTGGACGCCTGCTGAACGTCGCACAACTTATCACGCTCTAACTTTTATCCTATTCATTATTGGGGAAAAACTTAAGAGCAATAATATTTAGCAAATATATCATTCCTTCTAATAGCGATTACTTTGAATTTTTACACGGCCGTTAACTTGTTATTTCGATGTACATATGAAAATAAAATTTAAGACTTTTACTTGTTTTTTATGAAATTTAATAAAACAACTTCAATTGACAAAAATCTAGTGATCGGATTTTGACAAGACCGCTTTCAAAAAATTCATCGGACTGTTTAGACAAGAAATAAATAAACTTTCTAGATAGAAAGTGCACAGAACGAAAATTTATAGCATAGGGTAAAACGCATGGTATGTGTTTTCATCTAAAATACGCGCTTTTGACGTGCGGATGAGCCGTGAAAAACTGCACGCTATGCTGTAAAATTTCGTTCTGTGCATTTTCTATCGAGAAAGTTTATTTATTTCTAGTCTAATTAGTTAGATGCATATTTAGAGAGAATTCTTTTTGAAATCCGATCAGTAGTTTTGTGTCAATTGAAGTTGAAAAGACTTAAAGATGTTGATAATTTTGTCAACTAGGAAAACGCTTAAGTCCCGCCGCGTTGTTGGATGAGCGTAATTGGTGCATTGAGCTGCCATGTGTTATGCGGATTTACTGTTCTGTGAAAAAATCATTACTAAGTTGAAGATATTTTTAAAATTAAATTAAATTTAATAAAAAATTAAATTAAATTTAATAAAAAATTAACTTAAATTTTTTTTTTTAATGATTCGTAATTTTAAAAAAGGAAAAAATCGTAATATTGAAATTTTCATAAGAAATAATTATTCGATTGCGCACAAATTTTACACGAATATATTAATTCATAATATTAAGGTTCTGTAAAAAAATCATTACAATCGGATAAAGCATGTAGGTGTTATAAGCTGGAGAAATTTTAAAAATTGAAAAAAGTCGTAAAATTGCGATTTTCGTAAAAAATATTTTTTTGATAACGCTCAAATTTTACACGAATATATCAATTCATAAAATTAAGGTTCTGTGAAAAAATCATTACAATCGGACAAAGCATGTAGGTGTTGTAAGTCGAAGAAATTTTTAAAAAATCGAAAAAAATCGTAAAATTGCGATTTTCATGAGAAATTTTTTTTCGATTGTGCTCAAAAACGTGGCAGTTCTAAGTTCAGAGATTTCGAAGACCTCCATAAAATTTCATCGCAATCGGAGTATCGGTTTAGCCGGAATCGTGCTAACAAACAGACAAAAATACAAAAAAAAAAAAAAAAGAAAAAAAAAAAAAAAAAAAAACATTCCGGATTTTTTCTCCAGTGTAGTGAAATGGAATCTTCGCTTCGCTCGCTACGCTCGCTACGCTCATCCAATTATAATGCGTACATTGTTATAACAAGCTTACGGTTCTCTAAAAAAAAATCAAAATAATCGCTATTAGAAGAAATGATATGTTTGCTAAATATTATTCCTCTAACATAACATAACATAACATTTCTTAACGGTTGCAAATGGGCCCTTCCGCCCGGTGGCAACCACTCACTCCCCCCAGACCTAATTACTGTCCCCCCCTAAAAACGATCTAAATTCCCTTAAAGACCCACTACCTACAATATCCCCCAGCAAGTCATTCCATTCCCTAACAGTCCTTTCCATGAAACCATACCGACCCAGATCCGTTCTTACTACTTGACGCTGGAACTTCCATGAATGATCCCCCCTTCCCCTGTAAAGCCCCTCTTGTAGCCTATTGCGGATGTCCCCCCACCCCCTACTTCCCTTAGCCGCCCTGTACATATTGCACAACCTAACCTCCCTTCTTCTTCCCTCTAATGACTCCCACCCCAACTCTCCTAACATTGCAGTGACACTGTCATATACTCTCTCTACATTCCCCTTATCATCCTCTTCCCACCGCCACCGCCTAACCTTTCCCGTAACCCTTCTTGCCGCCCTACGTTGGACTTTCTCTACCTCCAAAACCTCCCCCAACTTATACGGATCCCATGCCGCCGCCCCATACTCCAGGACAGGTCTAACCACTACCTTATATGCCCGATCTTTAACTTCCCGGCTGGCCCCTCTTAGATAACAAAACCCAGAGCCCTATTTCCCTTCTTAACAACTTCTTGCACCTGATCCCCCCAACCCAAATCCTCTGCCAACATCACCCCTAAGTACTTATACGTTCCTACTTTCTCCATAACAGCCCCCATTAAAGTGTATGTCCTACCTACCTTAATTATTCTTTGCGAGAAACCAACCACCTTACATTTACCTATGTTCAATTCAAACCCATCTTATTTGCTGTGACCTCTTAAGTTTTGTCCAAATAATGAATAAAAGTTAGAGCGTGATATTTGTTGAGCCGTTCATCAGGTGTCAACTTGCGAAATGAGGATGCTTGTCCATCAGTAAGATCCGCGCCGAGCTGTGACGTCACGTGTGTGTTCCCTATAGCCTTTGGGTTTTCAATGTAGGCTAGACCCAAAGAAAGCCTTATAGCCTAGACTAGGCCTAGACCATGGGAGGATCACCCATTAATACTTTTAGGAACTTACACTTTACAATAATTGAAGCCTTTGAGTTATTTTTCTCTAACTAGGCCCTAGCCTTTATTTATTTATTTATTTATTTTTGCTTTATCCAACAACAGCATAGGCCTACAATAATTCCAGGGAACTCTTGCCGCTAAGCGGGTCCAACTTTCAACCACACTTTTTTCCCAATAAAATCTATGGAAAACAACTACAAATTAGAAATAAATGTGTAACAATATTACTCACAGACTAATTTCACTGTTATTAGTTGATCACGGCAACCATTTTAGCAAAGTCTCTCCATTCTCCGACGTACCAATAGCCCAGGAATTATAGATTTTGACATCAACATCCTTAACCTAAAGCTGATTTTTGGCTCACATGTAGCATTTGTCATTCTTCAAACGTACAGAGAGTTCCCAAAAGCACAGACGCTTGCTTCCTCCGCTATCGCGCCAAAGGGCTTAAGTCACACTGTCACATAAAAATGCTTGTAAAATACCCGAACCAACAGAGATATCTCTGTGATTTTTGTTTCAAATAATCGGGACTATGTATGCTTTGTGATAAATATCCAACACATATATTATTACCATTAATATTAGTCCACAAACACGAATAGTGCTGGTGCCTAACTTAGTACTTCCAAGAAAATCCCGTAAATCTTGAATTAGGTCGAGTTCACGAAAAATTATCAAGACATAATAAATATGCTGGTGGCTGTCTTGTAGAAGCCACTTTTTCATTTTTTACCGTGCGATGAAAATTGACTGAGATATGACCAAAATGACAAACGGTTGCGCATCGGCACTGTAGCCAAATAGTCCGTGGAACAAGCTGCATCAACTATAAAAACATTTCAAAGACAGAAACCAACACCAAAATTTAGGATCTGGTAAAAGACATATTTGAGAATGTTATTTTCACTTGGGACATGCTTGGTAGCAAATAAGTCACCTGTCATGGCGTCCTGAAGATGGCCGCCAAAATAATTATTAAAACTGCTGTAACTCAAGAAGTAATCATCAGATTTGAACAAAATGGGTATTGTTTTAATGAGTTTTTAATGCTCTACAAAAAATGTCAGCAGTTTTACCGCAAATGCAATAGTTTTAATTATATTTATTTAATTATTACAATGTATTGCAATTATAGCACTTTTCAATATATATATATATATATATATATATACATCCAAATTTGGTTTTAGGGTTTTTGTTCGTGTATTTTCTCTTCTCTCTAGCTGGCCTACACAAGGACCATTGTCAGCTGGTCGACGTTTCGGCTGAATCACATCAGCCATCATCAGGACGAGACCCTTACAGCTCCGAAAAAACTACTGCTGCTGCTTCTACTGCAGACGTGGGAATGACCTCGCGTAACAACTCTGCTGGTTTATATACTCTCCAACTCAATGTACGTAAACACATTGCGCACGCAGCCCGACTCAGCCCGGGCAAAAACAAACAAACATTAAACCAGACGGCTTCGGCTACGTGTAGTCGGACCTGTGTATTTTTCCGCATCTATTGTTTGCGGCGAGGTGATACACTGTACATTAGGGGGCATGGGCATAGTTTGGGGTGTTGAGGTTGTCTTGAGTGTGACACCAAGGCAGGTCTCCAAGATGCTGGCAAGACGAGTGCGTCATCCCTCCTGTTCATCGTGTGGGGGCGTTTGTGTATCTCTATTGCTTCTCTAATCACTCGTGTGCGAAAGTGCTCTTCTCTTATCAGAGCACGTGTGTTGTCGAAGTCGATAGAGTGACCTGTTGTTGCGACGTGTTGGGCAAGAGAAGACGTCTTTTCACCTTTCCGTACAGCTAGCTTGTGTTCTTGAACACGGGCCAAGATTCTTCGATTTGTCTGCCCAATATAAGTTTTTTCGCAAGACACACATGGGATCTCATACACTCCATGATTATGCAGTGGTTCCACATCTTTAACGTTCTTCAAAAAAGATGATATTTGGCGGTCCGTCCGGTAAACTGGCCTGATGTTGTGTTGGTGTAACAGCTTGCCAATTCTATCCGTAACACCTTGAACATAGGGCAGGAGGGCAGTGCAGCGTGGTTTTGTTTCGTCGTCTGGTCTTGTACGCACAATGTTCTCTTTCGCGCGTTTTAACGCTCTCGTTACGACGTGTTCAGAAAAGTCATTAGCGATCAGTATGTTGCGTAACTGTTTACACTCCTCATCCATATGTTCGTTGTCAGTCAGACGGATTGAACGAACTGCTAGTGTCTGCACGACCGCGTTCAGTTGTCCCGGGTGATGATGGGACATACCGTTCAATAGCCTATTTGTGTGGGTATTCTTGCGAAAAACAGTGTGGCCAAGTAACCCATTACTTTTTTTAATTAACAACACGTCAAGAAACGGAAGTTGTCCTTGTTCTTCCACTTCCATCGTAAACTTGATGTTAGTGTGTTGGTTGTTCAAATGCAAGAGGAACTGGTTTAATTCCGTTCGCCCGTGCGTCCATATAGCAAACACGTCATCGACGTAACGCAGCCACACGTCAGGTTTGAGAGTGGCACTAGTTATCGCTCTCTCTTCTAGGTCTTGCAAGAAGAGGTCGGCTACCACAGGCGACAACGGAGAACCCATAGGTGCACCACACACTTGTTTATACATTTGTTTATCGTACATAAAATATGTCGTAGATAAACAATGTTTCACAAGGTTTATTAAATCCTCAGGAGGCTTGTATTTTTGCTTGTATAATTTGTACAGCTTCTTGTACTGGAACGTTCGTAAAGAGTGACGTCACGTCGAAACTGACAAGTAGGTGATGAGGTTCAACCCGTTGATGCTGCACCAAGGACAAGAGGTGTTGAGCGTTCTTAATGTGAGAGGTCCCTTCTTCTGCGAGAGGTTGGAGACGTTTCGCGAGCCACCTTGCAAGTTGTTGCGTGGGCGAACCAATTGAACTAACAATTGGGCGTAGCGGAACGCCGTCCTTGTGAATCTTGGGCAAACCGTACATGACCGGACAGCGCGAAGATTTTTCTCTTGGTATAAGTAATTTCTGGGTCTCCGGATCGATGTTAGAGGCGAGAATCTTAGTCCTGGTTGTCTTCTCCAAATACGTCGTTGGATCTGCCTTGTACAGCTTGTATGCTTGATCTTGTAGTAGTCCCTCCATCTTATTCTTATATTCTGTAGCGTCCATGACCACCGTTGCGTTCCCTTTATCTGCACGCACAACCACCAAATCCTGGTTTGACTTCAACTCTTTCAGTGCCCGACGTTCTTCTTTCGAGATGTTATGAGATGTGTTTTGGAGAAGACAACCAGGACTAAGATTCTCGCCTCTAACATCGATCCGGAGACCCAGAAATTACTTATACCAAGAGAAAAATCTTCGCGCTGTCCGGTCATGTACGGTTTGCCCAAGATTCACAAGGACGGCGTTCCGCTACGCCCAATTGTTAGTTCAATTGGTTCGCCCACGCAACAACTTGCAAGGTGGCTCGCGAAACGTCTCCAACCTCTCGCAGAAGAAGGGACCTCTCACATTAAGAACGCTCAACACCTCTTGTCCTTGGTGCAGCATCAACGGGTTGAACCTCATCACCTACTTGTCAGTTTCGACGTGACGTCACTCTTTACGAACGTTCCAGTACAAGAAGCTGTACAAATTATACAAGAGAAATACAAGCCTCCTGAGGATTTAATAAACCTTGTGAAACATTGTTTATCTACGACATATTTTATGTACGATAAACAAATGTATAAACAAGTGTGTGGTGCACCTATGGGTTCTCCGTTGTCGCCTGTGGTAGCCGACCTCTTCTTGCAAGACCTAGAAGAGAGAGCGATAACTAGTGCCACTCTCAAACCTGACGTGTGGCTGCGTTACGTCGATGACGTGTTTGCTATATGGACGCACGGGCGAACGGAATTAAACCAGTTCCTCTTGCATTTGAACAACCAACACACTAACATCAAGTTTACGATGGAAGTGGAAGAACAAGGACAACTTCCGTTTCTTGACGTGTTGTTAATTAAAAAAAGTAATGGGTTACTTGGCCACACTGTTTTTCGCAAGAATACCCACACAAATAGGCTATTGAACGGTATGTCCCATCATCACCCGGGACAACTGAACGCGGTCGTGCAGACACTAGCAGTTCGTTCAATCCGTCTGACTGACAACGAACATATGGATGAGGAGTGTAAACAGTTTACGCAACATACTGATCGCTAATGACTTTTCTGAACACGTCGTAACGAGAGCGTTAAAACGCGCGAAAGAGAACATTGTGCGTACAAGACCAGACGACGAAACAAAACCACGCTGCACTGCCCTCCTGCCCTATGTTCAAGGTGTTACGGATAGAATTGGCAAGCTGTTACACCAACACAACATCAGGCCAGTTTACCGGACGGACCGCCAAATATCATCTTTTTTGAAGAACGTTAAAGATGTGGATCCACTGCATTATCATGGAGTGTATGAGATCCCATGTGTGTCTTGCGAAAAAACTTATATTGGGCAGACAAATCGAAGAATCTTGGCCCGTGTTCAAGAACACAAGCTAGCTGTACGGAAAGGTGAAAAGACGTCTTCTCTTGCCCAACACGTCGCAACAACAGGTCACTCTATCGACTTCGACAACACACGTGCTCTGATAAGAGAAGAGCACTTTCGCACACGAGTGATTAGAGAAGCAATAGAGATACACAAACGCCCCCACACGATGAACAGGAGGGATGACGCACTCGTCTTGCCAGCATCTTGGAGACCTGCCTTGGTGTCACACTCAAGACAACCTCAACACCTCCAAACTATGCCCATGCCCCCTAATGTACAGTGTATTACCTCGCCGCAAACAATAGATGCGGAAAAATACACAGGTCCGACTACACGTAGCCGAAGCCGTCTGGTTTAATGTTTGTTTGTTTTTGCCCGGGCTGAGTCGGTCTGCGTGCGCAATGTGTTTACGTACATTGAGTTGGAGAGTATATAAAACCAGCAGAGTTGTTACGCGAGGTCATTCCCACGTCTGCAGTAGAAGCAGCAGCAGTAGTTTTTTCGGAGCTGTAAGGGTCTCGTCCTGATGATGGCTGATGTGATTCAGCCGAAACGTCGACCAGCTGACAATGGTCCTTGTGTAGGCCAGCTAGAGAGAAGAGAAAATACACGAACAAAAACCCTAAAACCAAATTTGGATGTATATATATATATATATATATATATATTGAAAAGTGCTATAATTGCAATACATTGTAATAATTTATAAATATAATTAAAACTATTGCATTTGCGGTAAAACTGCTGACATTTTTTGTAGAGCATTAAAAACTCATTAAAACAATACCCATTTTGTTCAAATCTGATGATTACTTCTTGAGTTACAGCAGTTTTAATAATTATTTTGGCGGCCATCTTCAGGACGCCATGACAGGTGACTTATTTGCTACCAAGCATGTCCCAAGTGAAAATAACATTCTCAAATATGTCTTTTACCAGATCCTAAATTTTGGTGTTGGTTTCTGTCTTTGAAATATTTTTATAGTTGATGCAGCTTGTTCCACGGACTATTTGGCTACAGTGCCGATGCGCAACCGTTTGTCATTTTGGTCATATCTCAGTCAATTTTCATCGCACGGTTAAATTCGAAAAGTGGCTTCTACAAGACAGCCACCCGCATATTTATTATGTCTTGATAATTTTTCGTGAACTCGACCTAATTCAAGATTTACGGGATTTTCTTGGAAGTACTAAGTTAGGCACCAGCACTATTTGTGTTTGTGACTAATATTAATGGTAATAATATATGTTTTGGATATTAAGCACAAAGCATACATAGTCCCGATTATTTTGAAACAAAAATCACAGAGATATCTCTGTTGGTTCAGGTTTTACAAGCATTTTTATGTGACAGTGTGACTTAAGCCCTTTGGCGCGATAGCGGAGGAAGCAAGCGTCTGTGCTTTTGGGAACTCTCTGTGCGTTTTAAGAATGATTAATACTAATGATGTTCCAAAATTCAGCTTTAGGTTAGCAATGGTGATCTTTTGGCCTAAAATCTCTTATAATGCCTGGGCTACAACCAAAACACACCAAACTTACGTTTAATTCGGTCTGTTTTTGTTTGTCCTGCGGTCCCTGTCGTGTTTGTTTGTTTGTACCTCATTCTGTTCTGGGGGGCCAGCCCCCCAACCCCCGCTGGGGCTCCGCCCCTGGACCCCGTCGGGGGCTCCGCCCCCAAACCCCCGTGCTATTCGACTATTTAATTGTTTACTTAACATAGGAACAATAACATATTTATAAATTACTTATTACAATAACCACAATATCGCAAAAAGGTTGGTACACCTACTAAGTAAATGACAATGACATAGCCAAAATCCAAAATGGCGCGTTGATCAGAGTGAGACGACGTTCATGTTCAATAATACTAGGAAAACGCTTAAGTCCCGCCGCGTTGTTGGATGAGCGTAATTGGTGCATTGAGCTGCCATGTGTTACGCGGATTTTCTGTTGTTCTGTGAAAAAATCATTACTTAGTCGAAGATTTTTTTTTAATTAAATTAAATTAAATAAAAAAATAACTTAATTTTTTTAATTAATCGTAATTTTAACAAAGAAAAAAATCGTAAAATTGCAATTTTCATAAGAAATAAATATTCGATTGCGCTCAAATTTAACACGAATATATTAATTCATGAAATTAAGGTTCTGTGAAAAAATAATTACAATAGGATAAAGCATGTAGGTGTAATAAGTCAAAGAATTGTTTTAAAAAAGAAAAAACCCGTAAAATTTCGATTTTCATGAGAAATAATTTTTTGATTACGCTCAATTTTCGCACGAATATCTTAATTCATGAAATTAAGGTTCTGTGAAAAAATCATTACAATCGGTTAAAGCATGTAGGTGTTATAAGTCGAAGAAAGTTTTTAAAAATCGAAAAAAATCGTAAAATTGCGTTTTTTATGAGAAAAAATTTCCCGATTGCGCTCAAAAACGTGGCAGTTCTAAGTTCAGAGATTTCGAAGGCCTCCATGAAATTTCATCGCAATCGGAGTATCGGTTTTGCCGGAATCGTGCTAACAAACAGACAAAAATACAGAAAGAAAGAAAGAAAGAAAGAAAGAAAGAAAAAAAAACATTCCGGATTTTTTTCTCCAGTGTAGTGAAATGGAATCTTCGCTTCGCTCGCTACGCTCATCCTATAAATTATTTGACATTATTCGTGTAATTCGAGAGTGTTTACTATTAATTACTCACTATACTTACTTAATATTAACTTATTTCTAATTTTTAGTTATTTTCCATTGATTTTATTGGGAAAAAAGTGTGGTTGAAAGTTGGACCCGCTTAGCGGCAAGAGTGCCAATTCCAGAAAACGTTGGATGCAATACTAATGTAACTAAATACATAGACATAGGAAAAAAGGCACTCTTGTACTTGGGAGGTCCCAACTTTTCAACACTTGTTTTTTTTTCAATGAAAACATACGCACCCGAAATCCTTTCCGTTACAAAACTTCTTTCGTTAGGCTAGCCGAACTTTCCGCTGGCTACAGTGCGCCGCGCTAGTTCTAGGATATTTTCGATAAGAGCGCACCCGAAATCCTTTCCGTTAGTGCAGCGGTTCTCAACCTTTTTCTGCTGCGACACACATGACTGAGTACGTTCCCTTACGCGACACACCTTCGTGGGTGTACCCACATTTTATCGAAATAATAATTTAACCAGCTTCAATAAACTTTATTGTTTCATTTTGCAAGTTTTAACATACCAACGTAACTTACCAATGTGTGTCAATGTGCAAATGTCACGTGCTTCGTCCTCATCAGTGGGATACCTGGGACTGATGTGATTCACACAGTTTCTCAATACGAGGGCGAGTGGTAGACATACTGACGCGCATCTCACTATCAACATCAAGGAGTCTCGATCTGTTCTTTGACTTGATTGTTTTTAAAGTTGAGAAAGCTGCCTCACAAGATATGTAGTGGAGAAGGGATGTAAAACACACTGAGCCTCCGAGTCCGGTGTGTCTTGATCGTGATCGATCTTGATCAGGCTTAGCCTAGGGCCTATCCCTTCAGAGTCCTACCTAGTTGACATTAAGTTCTCAGAGTAGTTGACAATTGACATTAAGTTCTACCTAGAGTTGACATTAGGATAAGATAAGATAAAGTTTTATTCAGTCTTTTTTTTTGTACATGTTAGTTATTAAATTAAATTATTCTGTTTGTATACATCAGTTACTATAATAAGCATTTAGTAGTGATATTTTCTAGACAGGTATGTAAAGATCTGAAAACCCACATAGGTGCATGTGCACGTGTGCGTGGGAAAGGAGGTAGTTATAGTATACTGTGGTGTATGGCGGTGGACGTTGAGAGATGACGAGATGACTTGAATTTGTTTTGTTTTTAGTGCTTATGGTTCAAAGGTCTGTTTTATTTTATGAATTTTTCTTGGGACTGTTTGTTAGGATAATTTTAATTATAATTCTAATTCTAAGTCTAATCATAAAATTAGCTTTACCGGTACCGGTATTTCAGCTTCTATTTCTATTTCTAAAGTTCTAGGCCTAAGCCTGTATTATTATTGCTTAGGAACTGTTAAATTTGGTAGTTTTGATTTCAAGCTTCCTAATCCTACTTCTAATTCTAATGTTCTAACTCTAAATCTGATCTTCTGATCTGATATAATATAAAAATACTCAAAATCATAGTATTAACAAAGATTTGGCATTAAAACATAATTCTTAATTGCAGTAATACTTTGCAGTACTTGTAGCCTGTTAAGTATTATTATTGCTTAGGAACTGTTAAATTTGGTAGTTTTGATTTCAAGCTTCCTAATCCTACTTCTAATTCTAATGTTCTAACTCTATATCTGATCTTCTGATCTGTTATAATATAAAACATACTCAAAATCATAGTATTAAAACATAATTCGTAATTGGCAGTAATACTTTGTAGTTTTTGTACTGTGTGTGGCTCCTTGGTCTTGTGGTTAGCGTATCTGCTTCAATGCAGAAGGTCCAGGGTTCGATTCCCGCTAAAGTCAGAAGTTTTTTAACTTCTGATTTGGACTTCAGTCCATCAGTTCTTGTCTTAGGAGTTTGTAAACGGTGACTTTGGAGCCGTCCTAGCAACGAAGCACATAATAAATTTCAGAGTTGTTCTGAATCGGCCTTGTTGATTCTGGCGTCGATACGCGGGTGTTCGCACTGTCCATACCACTGATTGCTATATTTCCTATTAAAAATATCGATCTTTGGTTGGTTATCGCTCACTCGTCGATTGCGTCGGGGCCTGCAGGATTGGCTTGGTCACTTTGATTTAAAGTCCCCCCCTGAAAATCAGTTCTATAACTGAGTGGGTAGACTCTAAATAAAATTTATTTATTATTATTTATTTAGTGTGTTTTTGATTTATTTTTAACCCTGAGTTTTAATCCTATTTCTTATTCTAGCGTTCTACAATTTTACTTAATTCTAATCTGCTAATCTACAGATGATCTGATCTTACTGGTCTGGTCTGATCTGGTCCTACCTAGTGTTGACATTAAGTCCTACGTAGCCTCTATACGTCTGATTAGTTAATTACTGTATGGTCCCAAATATAAGGCAACCCCTGTTATAAGATTTTGTTGGGTTGAGGGGTTGTGACATTCACTACTTGTTGAGCAAGCGTAGCGAGCGTCTCCACTTGACTCTTATGGCTCGAATGTCTGTTTTTTTTCTGTTACTGCTTCGGTACAGGTCGCACCGTTTCTCTGATCGACCTGAAATTTTGCTACATGTACATACCACCTATGCGGGTTGCTGTATAGTTTTTTATCAAAATCCGATCGTTGGTTATAAAAAAATAAATAAAAAAAAATGTTCCGATCGTTATGAAATTTTCCAGGGTCAATAAGTACAACATTCTCTCCTATTTTACAAATTTTCAGCTAAATTGGTCAAGATCTTAAGTAGTGGAGATAGAAATTACATTTTAACAAAAGAAACGTTACCATGGCAACGGAAAGTCGCACGAGAATTCTGGTCACTATGCACTGCCACCTAGAAGTAATCAAAATACTATCGTGGAAGCAGTGTATTATTTGTTATCAAAGAGTTAAAATAGTTTTCCCAAAGAAATGATGTCAAGGTCCTCTAGATGGAGGTGGATTTTATCCATTCTCTCCTATTTTACAAATTTTCAGCTAAATCGGTCAAGACCTTAAAGACTTATTGGTATGTAACATTATGGGAATGTCGTACTCGGGTCGTGTTGCACGTACCGGTGCTCGCTCAACAACGTGACGGGACTTTAGCGTTTTCCTAGTAGGCCTACTAAAGACTTACCATATATGCTGAAGTTGCCACACAGATTAAGTCCTACGTAGCCTCTATACGTCTGATTAGTTAATTGCTGTATCTTCCTAAATATAAGGCAAGCCGTGTTATAAGATTTTGTTGGGTTTAGGGGTTGTGACATTCACTACTTGTACTAAAGACTTACCATATTATGCTGAAGTTGCCACACAGCAAATAGTCAGCTAGAGACAAAGGCTCCTGAACCCTAAATCTATTCAATTTGGCAAAAACACAATGAGTGTGAATGGGAAACTGTGAAACACAAAACACAATTATTGAGCGAGCGTAGCGAGCGTCTCCACTTGACTCTTATGGCTCGAATGTCTGTTTTTTTTTTTTTCTGTTACTGCTTCGATACAGGTCGCACCGTTTCTCTGATCGACCTGAAATTTCGCACACATGTACATACCACCTAGGCGGGTTGCTGTATAGTTTTGTGGCAAAATCGTTCAAAAAGTTAAAAAGTTACATTAAAGTTAATCGAAAGTTTTTTATTTCAAACTAAACGGCGACAAAATCTGAGGTGGCCAAATCATTTAGAATGTCCGTCCGATCACGAATATGTTATTTTTATTTTGATCCGATAAGTAGTGTAGATGGAAATTACATTATAACAAAGTCCCGTTACCATGGCAACGGAAAGTCGCAAAGCTTTTTTGGCTCATGATAGCGGTCAAACGGAGGCTCGGATCGAGTTGAAATTTTGACCATCCGCAAGTTTTGTTCCCGATTGAATGCCATTAGTTTTGTGGCAAAATCGTTCAAAAAGTTATAAAGTTTCATTAAAGTTAATCTAAAGTTTTTTTTTAAACTAAACGGCGACAAAATCTGAGATAGCCAAATCATTTAGAATGTCCGTCCGGTCACGAATATGTTAATTTTATTTTGATCCGATAAGTAGTGTAGATAGAAATTACATTTTAACAAAAGTAACGTTACCATGGCAACGAAAAGTCGCACAAGAATTCTGGTCACTGTGTACTGCCACCTAGAAGAAATCAAGAGTAAAATAGTTTTCCCAAAGAAATGATGTCAAGGTCCTCTAGATGGCGGTGGATTTTATCCATTCTCTCCTATTTTACAAATTTTCAGCTAAATCGGTCAAGACCTTAAAGACTTATTAGTATGTCTAACATTATGGGAATGTCGTACTCGGGTCGTGTTGCACGTACCGGTGCTCGCTCAACAACGCGTCCAACTGAGCGTTTTCCTAGTTATAAAAAAATTACTCTGTTATCCTACAAACCGTTTAGACCCCTACATCAGTATATAGTGAATCATCAAGTTATTTTTCATTTTATAGATAATTGCCAATCCGCTAATAGGCATCACATTGATAATTCCAATCTGTTAGCAGCATGATTGTGCACAAATATTGTACTGTACGTATGTACATATTTTGGTTATCCTGCCATTCGTTGCACGAAATTTTACTGCCATGCAGCATTCCATTAGGTATATTGGCGCCTCGATCATCTTTGAGTGGCTAGGCCGGTATGTGTATACACGTTAGTAGACGGAAAGGCGAGCGCACAATGGCAGGTACCATGCATGCTGACTCACAGCTATCATGTTGCCACATGTTGCCGTTCAATGGTGTCTAGAATATTAAACTTGACTATCTCCATGTCAGGCGTCCTTTAAAAGAGATCAAAAGTAATCAAACTTCTTAGGCATTGAAGGCCCTAGCAACCCTATTTAATGCCAATTTTGAGCATAATGCATCAATATCCTAGAGAAGACCAAATTTATGTTATAATTTAGGTTCACTCCTAAAATGATAGGCTACATTCTCTACTATGTTTAAAAGTGTTCTACATTTAGTGGTTTAATTTTAATGTATGGACAGTATAGACAGTAGAAAAGTGTGACTAGTTTATATTTTATATTATATTTTCTACAACACTTCCAGTACCCTTGTCGCCTGAATTTGGGCAATGGTTTTGGCGTTTTCAAAGCGATATTCGAGATGGCGTACATGCACGATCTGGTGGAGCTCATCCCCTGGACGTTCCTGTCGCCCACCCAACTGTTGCACACAGAGTAGAACGCCCACTACACGATGGAGGTGAGAACTCAAAGTTTTTTATCTTAGAGAAGATGTGAACAACTTTGTTTCAGGCAAGGTCCGGTTTGCATTGCTAGGCGATAAATGGTGTTTATTTAAAATTCTGCCACCCTGCTAAGAGTAATCGACAATAAAAACAAATTGGGGAGAGCACGTAAGCCAAGTTATATGTAAGGGAAATAAACAAACAAATTTTGTTATGAGAAACTTGAGAGGATGTAGTGAAAAGGTAAAGGAGAAAGCATACATTTAAATTTTTAGACCTTGTTTAGAGTATGCTGGGGTAGTGTGGGACCACACATACATACTGAAGCTATAGAGATGGTGCAAAGAAAAGCAATTAGAAAGGTACTAAGTAAATATGGAAGGAGACATAGTCCAAGTGAAATGATGATAGATCTGGGATGGGAATCATTACATGAACGTAGAGTAAATGCTAAACTGTGTGCTTTTTACAAAGTATTTACAGGTCAACCGGCTTGGGATGACCTAAATAAAAAGATTATTTTTGCCCCGTTTAGAGGTAGAAAAGATCATAGTATGAAGATATTTGTTCACAAATGTAACACGGATGTAGGTTAACACTCCAAGAGTTGGAATGGTTTGGATGAAAGAGTTGTAAATCCATTGCCTAGAAATGTCTCTGAATTCAAAGAGTGCATAAGAAAATACGTACCAAGGTTGTTGTTGACTCTTGTCAGTGCCCTGCATTTATGCAGAATATTTGGTTACTGACTCACGGTAATTTCTTGTTGATTTTCCCTATGTTTTTCTTTTTGTTTTTAAATGTAGTTGCTAGGTTTCCCCACCTGTAGCAACACTGAACAATAGAACACAGTATGGACAACATCCTTGAACCAAATTTACTGATTTAGTTCACAAACACAGCCAAGATCGAACTGTTCATATAAGCGGTTGCGCATTGAAACAGGCTGCTCAGCTGTCCCAATTCATTTGTGTATGCTGACTAATTGTTTTTGTTTACTCGGAAAACGTCAAAGTTGTTGTTAGATGAGTGAGTTAGCCATGTATTGAGTACCCGGTAGCATTCCCTTTCCTCCCCCTACCTAAGGCTGGATCAAGTCAGCATGGGTCTTTCCTCCCTGCCTATCATAGGCTAGAGTGGCGCATTATGGCCTTAAAGTTGACGCGCCTTTATAAATACCAACTAAACTCAAAACCCTATTATTTATATATATATAATCATTATCCAACTTAAATGCAAATGTTCCCGGGTACTCAACACATGCTCACTCGTCTAACAACGACTTTTGCGTTTTCCTAGTGATAGGTGATTTGTCAGTTAGTGTAAGGCCAAAGCTAGACTAGAATGTGTGAAGGTAAAGATTGATTGCAAAATTATCAGGTACAATGGCCAAAAATAAAAGTAATGATCAATTATAAATAATTTTTTTTTTTTTTTCTTGTGCAAAGTTGGCCTCTTCAGCCATTCTTCTGTCTTGCTATCCTATATAAGACTGCCTCCTTTTCTATCCTGCTAATAATAATAATAATAATCAAACACCCGGTTCCAACTAAGTCAGGTCGGGGGGTGACGTATCACCAGTTTCTCGGGCTGTGGACTTTCAGTGCTTGCTAGCTAGGCTCAACACCTCCTCATCTACTTCGATGTCTTCTATGACAGGCATTTTTACCAGTTCTCTCCATTTCTTTCTATCCTCCCAGAGTCTTTCTTCATTAATTCTCTCTCATGAGTCATGATTTCCCTCTTTCTTCTAGATTCCATTTTATTTGGTCCTTCCATCTTTCTCTTATGCACCCAACTCTTCTTACTCCTCCTTCCCCCCCCCCCTTCTCTTCTTGGGATTCTATCTCTACACCATCAAAGTCTTTCTCTTCCTATTTTATTTTGTAGACTTTCCACTCCTAGTTTGTTTCTTATTGTTTTGCTCGGCACCTTGCCTATTTTTGTTAAGGCTACAGAACTTCTTAAAAATTTCATCTCTACTGCTTGTAATCTGCTTTCTTCGTTTCCTCCTATTGTCCATGTCACTGATGCATATGATATTATTGGTGGGAGGAAATGCATTTTGTATGATAGCATCTTGCACCTGGCTGATATTTCTTCTTTCCATAATAGTTTGGACATACACTTTGGTAGAATTTGTCTGCTATTATAATTCTCCTTGATATTTCAGCATCTATTTTTGCGTCTTTTGTGAGTGTAGGTACTTCCGAGGTATTTGAATGCTTCTGCGATGGCCAGCTCTTCTCCCCGTAGTATATTATCTTCTTCTGATTTTGTTTACTTTTCTTTGTTACTATTAGTGTTTCCTCATTCCATCTATCTATGCTCTTCTGGACTTCTTCAATGGAATCTCCCCATCTCACTATATCATCTGCAAATATCATCGTTTTAGACATTTCACAATAATCTCGTACTAATACAGTACAGCCTGTCTGTAATAATCGTTCTATTGTTTCCTCTAGTTCAGCAGAATCAGCACTATTCTGAACGGCGCTCTACCATGCTGTGTACAAATACTGACTTTGAAACCGTGGAAAGAGAACACCTTGTTGCTGCGCTTGGAAAACATTCTCGAGAAGTCTGACGACCCGTCGTTGCCTCCAAGGCCACCGTCAACCTCAGGGTGAGTCCACACACACACACACACACACACACACACACACACACACCGTCAACCTCAGTGTAGGTCAACACGCACACACTGAGGGTACGTCCCAGCTGTAGGCAACTTGTGTTGAATGTGCGTATTGCCAATCAGAACACTCGTCAGGCTAAACACTGTTGCTTTTGTTATGAGTGTTGATGTTGCCAGGGGTCTTGGTTCAAATCCAGGATCAGATTTAGCTATCCTGTTATTTTATTTAATCACTAGAGTTGATACGGGAAGACTTCCTAACTTTGCTGTCCCTTGGTATCGGTAAATTCATCTTCAACTTAAGACTGTTGGCTAAGCTCCAGAAAACCAGGCTTTGACGCAGAACGCGGAGGTAAAGTCAGGATCACTTGGAAGCTCTATCATTTGTCCTATCGGGTTGTGGTTTGCACCAACATGTTAAGTAAGAATGTGAAATAGTTGGTATCAAGGCAAATTTTCCAAATACTGCTCACTTTTCTTATTACCTGACTGTAAATATGACACCAAATTGTTAATTTGTAGTAATTTCCCAATTTTGTGTAAGAGACAATTATTTGGAATTTCAAAATCAGCTTTGATAGAGACACATACTCATCCTTTGTGAACAGCCTCCCAAAAATGCAGATTTTTAGGATGAAAATTAAAGGTAAAAAAGCGGTACGTTCTGTATGTGAAATTAGCTGGATTTGACGATCGAGCGGTTTTTTAAATGGGCATTTAACATTGTAAAAAAGTTGGCCCGAGCTTGGCATGCAGTCTTAAGCTTTAGACTTAAAGCATTTATGTTTGTCTCATTGCAGGAACTCTTCTCTTCATATTCGCCGATCGTGGTGACTAAAATGAGAGAAATGTCGTTGGCGGGTAACCAGTTTGTTGAAGAGACTGAGCGTCTCTCGTGGTTCTTGAAGTCCATCCCCCGCGTGAACCCAGCGTCGCGGGAAGAGTTGGACGACACGGCCGTCACTCTGGGCCCGATGCAAATACGCACGTTTATCCTGGACGTAGCCAGCGAGATGGAATAAAAGTATTTGCCCTTAACAACATTGAATTTTTAATTTATTGGAGTTTTAACCGCATGTCAACTCCAGAAGTTAGATACAAGAATACAAGTCACTTGTGTGACTTAGCCGTACCGTATTAACACGATTGCATGCCGACCCTTGATTAAATATTCATCAAGTGTAGCATGTCACAAGCCATAGCGTGAGTTTGCCATCGTTTCCAAGCAGACGTGTCTTTTTGAACTGCAGAAATGTGTCAAAAGGGTAGTCTTGCAATCGGGTAAATAAATACTGTATGTTCACGCCAGTTAGTCTACTTCTGTTTTACGTGGTCAAGTTTACCCTACCCCCCTACATCTCTGGCTTATCTTCGCAACGCCGTCGAGCATTGGTATTGCACAGACATTCATCCAGCTTTGCGTGTCACATATTTACTGTTGCCTCGTGTTGTGCAATAGTTTATTTATTTATTTATTTATTTATTTATTTATTTATAAAATCCTTCTACATTGGTCACTCATGTGCACATCACAAGGACATGCGAGCTTATGAAGTCGTCAAATCGGTGCTATACTACAGCCCATGTACAAATTTTCATTTTGATAACATAATATGGCAGGGTTGCCGTTTTTACGGATTTTATCCGTTTTAACGGATTTTGAGGGTGCAAAACGGATACACGGATTTTTAGTCCAATTTACGGATTAATTTTTTTTTTTTTTTTTTTTTTTTACGTTTTACGCCGTTTTTAACTAGGGCTGGTCAAAAAATCTATATTTCAATGCGATATTGATAAGTGGGAATATTTTCGATGTATAAATATCAAAATTTACACCAAAAATGCAAAATTTCGGAATTTTGGTGGAGGTGCCGGGTAGGTAGTCTAAATTAAATTAACCTGGCTGGTGCATATGGTGGAGGTGCCGGGTCATAAAACGCGGTTGTGAGATCGTAAAAATATGCATTTATGGTGATACCTTATCATTCTATCAACCCTATTTGGCCTCGAATCATTTTTTTTCCCGATTGATTCGGGGCCTACAGGTTGGCTTGGTCGCTTTGATTTACTGTCCCCCACTGAAAATCAGTTATATAACTGAGTGGGTAGACTCTTTATACATTTTTAAAAAATTTATTTATTAAAAATAGGCCTACCTACTCTATAAAAAATTATATATTCAATTTTTTTACAACAATTACATTATGATTTATTGATATCGTATCGAAATTGGTACATTTAGGCATTTTAAGGATTTTTAAGGATTTGAGTGTTTTATTTAAGGATTTCTAAGGATTTTTGATCTGCTCAAACAGGATTTTTATTTTTTCTTGGTGGCAACCCTGTAATATGGGTCTTGATAAAATCAAAACATTTAAAACAACTGGATGGAACAATGTTGCAAATTATGCAATGTCATACTCTCCGGTAGCCACCACATTAAAACAATTAAAAGCTCATTTCCCACATATTCATCCAGCAGCTTGAGCAAGTTAAATAAGGCCTAGGCCTATACAACACAACCCTAAAAAAATTCATTGATCAAATAAAAGCTATGTTCTAGAAATATAGACTTTACCCTAACCTTAAACTCATTTCTGGACCTAGTGTCACCAATGATCCTTAACTCAACAAATTATATACGTTAACACCAATATTCACAGGATCATTGTTAAGCAGCTTCAGTTGGTAGTTTGCTAGATGCAAATTCTGCCTCCCTCTAGTGTTAAAGTTGTATATGTTACCATTTGATTGAAATAGGTTGGGAAATTTGTTTACAAACAAAATAACCTCAAGGAGATAAAGGCTAGCCACAGTTACTATTTTTGCACTTTTAAAAGCCTGTCTGCACGAGTCTCTCACTCTTAGATGTAACATGTACCTTAATGCTCTCTTTTGAAGGCAGATAATCTTTCCAAAGTTTGTTGAATCCCCCCAGAATAGTATAGGGTCAAGTACCCAATGAGCGAATACCTTTAGCAGAAAATCGTACCGCCGTGTCTACAAACACTTCTATTTACATTCAATTATGACGTCAGGCGACTGGGTTTTGGTTTTTAGGCTTCCTTATACCTCATTGGTTGATCTCGGCCAATCATAAATGCTCTGTGTATTCGATAATCAAACTTGAAAGTCGAAGTACTTTCAAAAGCTACGGGACCAATAGCCGAACGCCCAAGGCATCGCAAGCCGAACGGCTCAAGATGGCGACATCACGGCCGAAAATTACGTAATTTACAAATACGTAAAAGCTAAAATGCAACGTGTGAAACTAACAATAGGGTTCCATTTTATTTATTCATGTGTTTAACTTTTTATGTAAATTTAATACTCTGATTGCTATTGAATTTCAATCCAGCCAAACTGAATTTTCAGGATTAACATGGAGTTTCAATGGCGGCGGAGCGACTGATCGGATTTAACGAACGCGACCCAATAGCCGAACGTCAGCTGTTTTGGTATAATTTAGGCTTTCCTGCAAGTAAAAACATGTTTCTGTTGTGTTAATATTGTAGCCGCAGCAATAATACACTCAATAATGATAATGTCTCCCTTCCCTTTGACATTTTAATAGGTTTTACACTCGTTTCCGTAGATCGTGGTTTTTCAGAAAGTTGTTTACCTGTCAAAAGTTGAAAAGTGACAAAATCAAGAAAATGGCGGACTTATTATTCCGATGTTATTATCTCGTCTTCTATCCGGCGGATATCAATTTGGAGACTATATATCTGTTCAGGAACAAGTGATTAACAATTTGACATAAACCAAACTTTTGTGGAACTATTCAACAAATCGCTTTCTGGTCACAAAGGCGGAAGGGTGTTCGGCTGATCCGACGTTTTAGGGACGTTCGGTCATTGGGTATATGACCCTACCATATAGTCCATAATTTATCAGAGACAGAATATTGGCACGAAAAACTGATTTTAATGTTTCCAAATTACATTGGGTAGTTCTTTATGGTCCCATTGAATCATTTTTCAAGCGCAATTTCTAGGATGAAGGGCCTACCTGAAGTAGGAACTCTTAGGACTAGGCCTATCCAGTGACAGCTGAATGAAAAACTTTTTGTGGATGTCAGTCTGTGTAATTGTTGTTTTGCAAGAATGGTATTGAAGCAAGCTCTCATTGGTCCTTTATATTTTAACAATGTTGCCAACTGTTAAAGCAATAGCTATTTTCAGAATAAACTGCGCATGCGCGCTCCGTTGCAAAGCATTATGGGAGAAAGGTGCATTTACATGCTAAATGCCATATGATTGGGATTGTGGCTGACAGCACTGCCATTGCTGGAAACGCAGTTCTCCACACACCCGAGCATATGGCATTTAGCATGTAAATCCCTTTCTCCCATAATGCTTTGCGCGCGCGATATAGAGGGCGCTGGTGATTTTGAAAATCGTCTATTGTTGATGTTACAAATGATTTTATTTGTTTTAATTCAAATGAATGTGTATAGCCTAAAAAAGTAACTTTTAAAATAATAATTTTTGCCTTGGAGGTTATTAAGCATCATTTACCTATATTATGTTGTTTATTAGATAACAAGGCTTTTAATTAAGCCACCAATTTTTTGGGTGTGGTCCACATGCAAAATGGCCGCCGAGAGGTGTCAAAAGGTCGTTCGAACTTGGTTGAATTCAACTCTAGCCAATTATTTGACAGCTGTGTTCTGCCTTATAACATGTAACATTACAACAAGTTGATATTTTTTAAAAGAGAAACTTGCCCACAAGTGAATAACATTTTTACTTGCTCAGTTACAGTTCAAAGTTGACACAATATTCATTAATCATTATTATCGTCATTATTAGACGAGTGAGCGCAGCGAACGTAGTCTACAACGCAACTTGATCAGGCCTTGGTCGTGATAATTTCTGTATGTTAAATGTTAATGTCTGTTTGTTCGGTCCTATACGGCCGGACGGCCAAATAGATTGCGCTGAAATTTTAAACAGACATCCGTGACCAGGTAACTTAGAACTACTAACAAAATGAGCACAATTTGTTGCAATTTAAACCTATAAGAAATAATAAATTGAAAAATAGGCTTGAAATGTGTAGATTTCATTTTAACAACAATGCTTTTGTTCTTGAAGTAGTCATTTTTATTGAATAATTTTTGGCAGGCAGTGATTTTATGCAGTGACAAAGGTCTATCGAATCTTGCACGCTCAAGGTACCCCCAAATTCTGCTGGGAGATTGAGTAAACCTTGCAATCTTTACACGTATTTCGTACTGGCTATGTTTTCCTCTATAGTATTGTCATTTGTCACAGATGATGGACTACACTGTGTTAGATGCATTTCAAAACATGTTTAATAATTTTTTGGATGAGCGTAGCGAGCGAAGCGAAGATTCCATTTCACTACACTGGAGAAAAAAATCCGGAATGTTTTTTTTCTTTTTTTTTCTGTTTGTATTATTGTGTGTTTGTTAACACGATTCCGGCTAAACCGATACTCCAATTGTGATGAAATTTTATGGAGGCCTTCGAAATCTCTGAACTTAGAACTGCCACGTTTTTGAGCGCAATCGAAATTTTTTTTCTCATAAAAATCGCAATTTTACGATTTTTTTCGATTTTTAAAAAAATTCTTCGACTTATAACACCTACATGCTTAATTCGATTTTAATGATTTTTCACAGAACCTTAATTTCATGAATTAAGATATTCTTGTGAAATTTGAGCACAATCGAAAAACTATTTCTCATGAAAATCGAAATTTTACAGTTTTTTTCTTTTTTAAAACAATTCTTTGACTTATAACAACTACATGCTTTATCCTATTGTAATGATTTTTTCACAGAACCTTAATTTTATGAATTAATATATTCGTGTAAAATTTGAGCGCAATCGAATGATTATTTCTTATGAAAATCGCAATTTTACGATTTTTTTCTTTTTTTAAAATTACGATTAATAAAAAAATTAAGTAAATTTTTAATTTTATTTAATTTTATTTTAAAAAAATCTTCGACTTAGTAATAATTTTTTCACAGAACAACAGAAAATCCGCATAACACATGGCAGCTCAATGCACCAATATTACGCTCATCCAACAACGCGGCGGGACTTAAGCGTTTTCCTAGTTTTAATACAATCCATAAACTACAAAATCTTTTCCGACCAGGGGATTGAACCCAGGTCTCCCACATTCCGGGTATAAGGGCGCCTTAGCCAACTAGACTAGGGAAACGCCAAAGTCGTTGATAGACAAGTGAGTGAGCCATGTGTTGAGTACCCGGGAACATCCCCTTTCCTCTCCTATACGGACGGATAATTAAGGCTGGATCTAGCCCAGTATGGGGAATGATACCGGGTATTCAACACATGGCTCACTCACTCGTCTATCAACGACTTTGGCGTTTCCCTAGTTAGAGGTACTTGTATACATCATTTTCAAGTGTCCTTTTATAGCGTTTTGTAGCATCTATTTTTGGCCACTTTCAAAATCTTGTGTATGAAGTTTTTTCATATTTTTATTTTGAAATTATGTCATCAAGGTTGAATTAATTTAATATCAACTGAATAAAAATGTGTATGAACAAATTATAGATACTAAGGATAAGGAAAATAAAATAAGACTGGCAAACTATAGTTTTAAGTGGAAAAATATCACTTTGTAGCATCTATTCACAAAACACTATTTTCTTATATCTCTAATCATTCATTATCCATTACCGTTTCCTGCTTCTGGCAGGGTCAGCTTGGGTTAAGCAACCAAATTTATCTAGTACTTCTTTCTATCCTCCCATAATCGTATCTCTTCCACATCTTCCCAGCTCTCTCCTCTTGCCTCCAAGTCTCCTGCTATGATGTCCTTCCATCTCTTCCTTGGCCTACCCCGTCTTCTTCTTCCTTCTTCAATCCTTCTTTCATACATTTTCTTGAGCATCTTATTTTTCTCCATTCGTTTCATATTATGTCCATACCATCTCAACCGTGTCCTTCCTAATATCCTATCCTATCCTGTCACTTAACTTCTCTACACCAAGCATTTCTCTAATGTCCTTGTTTCTTATTCTGTCCCTTCTCGTCTTGCCCACTGTGCTCCTCAGGAATCTCATCTCTGCCGCCTGCATCTGACTCTCCTCTCGATTTCCCATTGTCCAGGTTTCTGCTGCATATGTAAGGATCGGTATGAAATATAGGTTTTAAATAGTGTCATCTTACACTGAATAGGTATATTTCCCTATCCCACACCAGGCCTTTCACATACTGGTAGAAGTTGCTGGGCTTTTGTATTCTGATGTTAATCTCCTTTTTAATGTTTCCATTTGCCATTACTTCACTTCCTAGATAACTAAAACTATCCACCACTTTCAGGGTTTCTCCCCCAATGTTTATCTGTGCTTGATAATTTCAATCAACAATATTATGCTTTGTAATTGTAATTCGTGAAAGCTATTTTCTGGAATTTTTAGTATGTATTGACAAATTGACAATCGAAAAGTGAAAAGTACGTAATATATTAGCTCATTCAGACCACGTGTCCATTATAATGGACATAACAATTTTTAATTTTTTTTTAATTAGACTTAAAAGTTTTTTCAATTTGGCCAACAAAAAATTCAAAAAAATTGGGGAATTCAAATTCACATTTTTTTACCGCATTGCGATAGGACGAATAGTACCGTTTTTAGAGCAGATTGAAAATTTAAATGTGTAAAAACGGGCAAAAAAAAGTGTTTTTGGTTTTTTCCCGGAAATTTAAAATATTAATAGTTTTGCCAGTATTTGAGATACAGAAAATCCAAAATATGCAAAGAAAAAATTACGAAAAAAATCTAGTTTTAGAAATGCACTTAAAATTTACATTTGAACATAAAACGTTGCTTTTATTCGAAATCCAAAATTTCCCATAATTCCTTAAATATTACAATGAAATATATAAAAAAAATATCAGAAAAAATCACGAAATGTTAATTTTTAATTTTAATATATTTATTTATTTTTTATCCTAATTTGTGCCAATTTAATTATGGTCTGAATGAGTTAAGATTGTTTGTTTGTTTGTTTGCATACACTGGTGTGAAAGTGTGCACACTGGCTCCGTTATTCGCTTCAGTGAACAGTCCGCACTCTGTTCATTCGCGGCCACTAGCAATCCAGTGCAAACACTTTTCACACTGGCCGTGGAGAAGGTAGGAGTGTAAAAATAGTTTGTGGTATGCCAATTTTTAACTCAACTTTTTGTTCTTGTACACGTGTTGGTTACACAATATATGTACAAGATATGGTTTCTGAAAATCAAAAGTGACTCTCGTGCTACATTAATTATTTTTATGAATTATGATCGATCATTATTAGACGAGGGAGCAAAGCAAATGAAGGGTCTGCTTCTGTGTTTGTGTCTGTCTGTCTGTCTGTCTGTGCAATGAAAAACATCCACTGAACTGATTGCGCTGAAATTTCAATCAAACATTCGGGAACGAATTTGTAGGTGCTGTTAACATTTTCAACTAAATATGTTAAAAGACTAAGTAACCTTGCTGATGATGAAAACATGCATGCAGAATTTACTTCTTGCGTGGCCCTACCACAGGTTTGGTTATGTGTTGTGAGTTTTGTTTGCATGTAGTTAGCTGATTTTTAGTGGCCACCATCCGCCTGATGAGTCCCAGAAGGACGAAACGCGTTGTGGATTAAGGTAACAAACAACTTTAAATTAGCTACAGTTGTCACCAAAAGTTTTGTCACCCCCATCCCTTCAGGCTGGGTTTTATGTTCTTTATGTTCTCTATGCTTTTCCAACCTATCAACCCTTCTCCAATCATACTCAACTAAATATGTTATGATTCAAATTCAAACGTACAAGAAATAATGAATTAATTAATGTGTAGCATTTAATTTAACGACAATGTTGTTTGTTCTTCGTTTTTTAGTTTTAACAAATCATGTTTCGAATGTCAGACGTCTCACACGGCCGTGACCAAAGTTAAGGTTACACAAAATTCTTCTGAGATATTGAGTAGGCTTTGCAATCAAACCTCGTATTTTGTATGGGCTATTTTTTCCATTGTATTTTATGCATTTAAAAAATGTTCTATATCAGTGTTTCAAGTATTTAGCTGGTGAACAGAATCAGTAGATATTCACTTAAAAACACTATTGCCGTAGTTTATAACGCTCTAAAGTAAAAACTGTCTATTCCACAGAGATACAAAGTTTTACCTTTACTCACTCCCGCACTTTTATTGTGAAACGACGTGTGACGTCATATCTCAGTAGACAGCATTGTTTATGAGTTAAATTGACCACGGTAGCTAAATTCACCTCTCGGCCATTCACCAGCTCGTGTTAAATCAATAGTTCATTGTTGACCTTTTCTTTATTAATGTTGTCATAAAACCATTAATCGTTATAAAAGTATACACAAATATGCAAATGTTATATCTTAAAGTTAATGTACAAATTATCGTTCATTAATCATTAGCATTTTTTAATCATATTAGAAACAAATTTCATTCTAAAACGGCTTCTATAAGTAAGATAATCAGCAAAAATGATTTTTTTTTCAATGACCACACTGTGATTGGTTGTACGGTTATGACGTATTGCCCTGTTTTCCCGCCATTATTACGTGTGTGTAGCCGGAATCGTGCTAACAAACAGACAAAAATACAAAAAGAAGGGAAAAAAAATCTGGATTTTTTTCTGCAGTGTAGTAAAATGTAATCTTGCTACGCTCATCCAAAAAACAAATGTGATCCTGTTAAGCCCTAAAATTTGTTGAAATAGAAGTTATCTTTCAGTGAAACTTTTTTTTTGTTCATTTAAATTGCAACTATGGACTATGGACCCATAGTTTTGAGTGCCTCATATATGTAGGATGACACAAACAAATTGCCGAGAAACATTTCGGTCTGCGTGGCTTTGGTTACTACTTACTAGACTGTTCAATCAAAAATTCAGTTATCGTTAAAAATCATCTTGGCAGATTATCTTGCATTACAAAGAATTCTGTGTGGGGTGTTTCTTCCTTGCCTTCTTTGTCCTACATTCAATGATCACCCAATTGAATGTAATGAATGGCTAAATGAGCCAACAAATAAAACATACATACATACATACATACATACATACGTACATACATACATTCATACATACATACATACATACATACATACATACATACATACATACATACATTCAGTCCTACATGCAAGCTAATTACAGCCATTTGCCTTTAAATGTAAATTTTACATAAATAAATTTGAATGAAGAGTGTACCCACTCGGTACTGTATGGAGTATGCCTTGTATGTTATTCGTGTAAACAAATGCACCTGTGCTTTTGCTATTTTGGTGGAGACTGTTAATAAAATCATGCATTCTTGTTATACGTATTTACTTTAGAAATGTCTTCTTGTTAGGTCTCTACAGGTACAAGCAAGGTACGAGCGCAGTACGCTGGTCGTTGAAACGGTACGTGCAGAATATGTAAATACTTTTTGGTTTTCCTACTTACACGAGAAAAACAATTGTTTTTAATTTAAGGTGCCATACCTTTATTGATTTTTTAATGCAATGTATATTGTTATTGTCCAAAGCAAATGCAGTCAAAAGTCACAACTAAATGGTAGGTACGGTACCGTATTGTGCCGCATATAAGCCGACCCCCTAACTTTTCTTGTTGAAATACTATTAAAAAACATATGCAAATATTAGCTGGTAAGGGACTTTAGACTTAAAATGATGAAAAAAAGTAGGCTTATATTCAGGACAATTTGGTAATACCAGTAACTGATTTTGTGGCCCCACAAGCTGTTTGAATATTCCATAAGTGGGGTGTATGTATACCAAGATTTCATTTGTTAATCAAATTTGATTTGGATATTAGAGTAATTTTCTGACTTTGCTTTGGCCTACAGTAGATACTGTATTTATCCGATTGCAAGCCTACCTACCTTTTTATAACATTCTGCTGTTATTTTGTAATTGAAATTAATTTGAAATGAAACCTGACATGTTAGTAAGTAGTAAATCTGTATAAGTAATTTTTCTAAGATAGTTTAAAGTTCACTGGTTAGGTGGAAGAACGATTTGTAGTCGAACCTCACCATTTTTTCCCCTTTGTAACCCATTGTACAACTAAAATAATGACTATTCAAAAATGCACCTTGGATTAGAATCAAAAAGCAAACTTATCTATGTGTGCTTAAAAGGGCAGGTAGTTAACTACAGATCACCAATGGCACTAGAGGTGTCCCAAGTCATGTTAGTGAATAGGGCCAAATTTCTGTTGTTTTACTAATTTCATCCAAAATCTGTCTGACAAAGAAATACCAACTCGATCTGGCAAATTTGGTCTCCTCGGGGGGTCGGCTTGCATTCAAGGAAATGCTGTAATTAGTTTCTTTACAGATATTTAGTAGAATTCATTAATGTGTATCCCAATCGAATGGTTAATTTGAGCAGACTTGTTGTTTCTTTGCTTTGGAATTTCTGAAAATTATAAATGATTTAATAAACATTTTGGGCTTTGGTTAATGTTTTATTGTCATTTGCCATGTGAACTCAAAATTTTAGATGAATATATTTAAGTACATACCGGTACCTAATGTGACTTACTATTGTTACCAACGATAGCCTGGTTGCTTAGACAAACCATTCAGGGTTTAGTGATAGAGGCGTGAATTTTGGATCATTTACTCAGAAAAACGTGCTGAGTAATTTGCCAGGTGGTCTCAATCGATTTTTGCCCCCGTTCAGGGGTGACCATGGTGCAAAGTAAGGGGTTGACATTATTTTCAAATGGACTAGGGGTGAGCCTAATAGAAGTAAAAGTGTGGTATTTAAACATTTTGTTTAAGAATTTATTCAATTTAATTATTTAAATCTAAAAAATGTATTATTTTTAACAGAGGGATGTCCAGAATTGTTTTTTCGAAAATTCGTTCAAAATGCTAGTACCTAAGTAGGCCTATAGCTTGTGATGATTCATCTTTCGGGGATAAGTGATACAAGCGTGAATTTTGGATCATTTACTCAGAAAAATGCAATTGAGTCATTTGCCCGTGGGTCCGTATCAAATGTCCCGTCGGTAACATGTGCAAGTTGGGTGACATGGACTAGGGGTGAGCC